>VDFB02105785.1:14509038-14779398 GCA_007258455.2 Sequoia sempervirens
AGGTAGCTCTTGGGGTGATAGATCTGGATGAGATGGAGCTATTAGCAGAGAGTGAGGGGTACCATCCACGGGAGATGGAGGTTGACTCATATATACATGATGTAGCACCGCTAGCAGCGACACCACCCACAGGGGAGGATCCAGATGTGGTATTGAGAGAGACAGTGGAGAGACTGTGACGGAGCGACCAGCGAGTGCAAGAGGCGGAGACAGAGCGGATCGCAGTAGAGGCGGAGAGGGAGGAGTGGCAGACCCGACTTGCTCAGGGTGAGAGAGACTACATGGAGCTAGTTAGGCTAGCATCAGAGCAGGAGCAGAGATTGGTGAGGGAGAGAGATGAGAGCCGGGATGAGGCTGTGGACCTGTGGGCTGAGGTGGAGCGATTGCAGGCAGAGGTGCATAGCTAGATGATACAGATGGAGGGATTGGGTTTGGTGGGAGAGGGGGTGGCACAGGAGGCTGGCAGCAGGGAGACAGGGGATGCAGAGAGTATGCAGAGAGAGCTAGCTGAGCTCAGGGACAGGGTGCATAGAGTGGAGGCAGATAAAGATGTGGCACATGCATAGGTGGAGGAGTTGGAGGCTGGGAGGGATGTGTTATAGGCACAGGTTCAGGTAGCATAGAGTGAGAGGCAGGTGGCCGAGGCAGAAGCACAGACGCTTCACAGAGAGAGAGATACAACGACAGCGCAGGCATCTAGCCTGCGACGAGAGTGGGATTCAGTTGAGTTGAGATTGTAGGCCCTGCAGAGGGACAGAGTTGTAGTGGTGGCGTGAGGACAGGCTGCACAGAGGGAGAGGGATGCTGCAGAGTCGAGGATGCAGACGCTACAGGGTGAGAGGGATGCAACACGGGCTCAGTTGCAGAGGGTGCTGGTTGAGGGGGGCAAGTCAGGGACAGATGTGGAGGAGTTGCACACACAGTTACAAGTGATGCAGGTAGAGAGGGATAGAGGCTCAGAGCAGATACAACAGTTGATACTAGCTCAGGAGGCCTGGACATGGGAGCGGCGGGCGATCAGCACAGATCGAGATTAGTATAGGCATGAGAAGAATGCCACGAGATTGATAGCTGGGTAGAGGGATGAGTTTATGCAGCATGCTAGCTATTGGAGAGGGGTATATGAGCAGGTTGTTCTAGATCCAGCGCAGTGCACTGCACGCTACGTCAGTCAGGCTCCACAGCCACCAGGGCCATCCTAGTCATTAGGGACATGCACCAGGGGCTTCAATGATTACCGGTGGACTCCGTCTCCATACAACAGTTACCAGGGGACACCCACCTGTGAGTACCAGGGGACACCAACCCACGAGTACCAGGGGACTCCAACACACAGAGGGCCAGCACCCGATTCTCTGTAGAGGTCAGATGTGGGCAGCTCATAGTAGAGCAGGCAGATGCAGGACATTAGTTATTTTTGGCAGATACAGGATGGATGGTTTGTGCATGGCGCTAGAGGGCAGAGGTGATCCACATCTCTAGATTTTGTATCTTATTTGGTGATATATGATGGACATGTATTGTATTATGACACGATGTTTATTATTTTGATTATGCGATGGACATTATTTATGATGTTTCCTTTATGTGGCTATATGAGATGATTCATGATATGGTTCCATATACATATAAATACACATGTTTATATGGATGATTTATGCTTTATGATTTATGTTTATGATGATTTATGATGTATGGATGCACATGTGGATGGATGATTTATGCATGTTTATATGATTTATGATGTATGATTTATAGATGCATATGTCTACATGATTTATGATGTATGATTTATGGATGCACATGTGGATGGATGATTTATGCATGTTTATATGATTTATGATGTATAATTTATGGATGCAAAAAGGGGAAATGCTTACAATGCACCTAAATGTCAATAAAAATCGTTAGGAGAATGCAGATAGGCGATAGGCGGATGGAAGATTGCATTTGCCAAAAACCACTATTAATATCCTGAGAGGAAGAGGACCCAAGAAGAACAAAGAGTGAGAGTACTTGCACAACTAAAATCATAAGCGATGGTTATGATGGAAATGAAGGGTGCATGCAAAGTGGTGGAAATGCAATGAAAATGAGATTTTGCCATCTTTGGAGCATTGATTTTCACTATAGCGCAGGGTACCTAGCACCTTGATATAGAAGACCAAGGCGAGCAAGTACTCTACGCATGAAACAAACACAAAAAACAATAAGGTTATCCCAACACCCTGAGATCGTGATAACCTCGGTTGGGCCTGGTGTTGTAATAACCACAAACACACAAAGTTGTCCCAGCGTAACACAAGACCGAGAGATCTTGGTGGGTCTTACGAGGGATAACTTGAGAAGACAACAGACGAAACAAAAGATCAAGGTATACCCCCATTTCACCAGGTCAAAACCCGCCATGGTATGGTGGACCAAGGCGACCCTGACAAGTGATAGGAAGGAACCCAAAATGATAAACAAAATTCGAAAGCATCAAAAGATCAAAAATCAAGACAACAGGTCCTTTGCCATAGGATCAAGGTGATGGATGGGATTGGTGAGGTCTGCTAGGAAGGACTCATCTTGTTGAGACCAAAGATGAATGCGAAATAAGATGACCCAGTTGACGTAGGGTGTTGCCGAGGGACAAATCTTGTAACACAAGGGAATTTTGTTTGTTAAGAACCGGTTAGATGTGGGTATAACTTGATAACGAAGCACAAAAGACCGACATAACCTACAGACCTAGGGGCTCGGGGGCCGATCATGGATTAGCCTTGCCTACGTGAAAGCGCATAGCCCTCGTAGTTCCAGAAAAGACCATGGATAAAGAGAAAAGAAGATAAATGGTAACCAATGATGATGGAAAAATGCCTCGTGGGCGAATCAAATGATCAACCTTGCCTACGTGACAACGCAGGGGCAACGTAGTTCGACTGACGGACGTGACGGGATGGGACATAGGTGAAGACCGACGCGATGGATGACCCTACTTGATGAAACAAACATGAATGATGTAAGCTCAAAGTGGGATACCAGAAAACTCAGGAATGGGGGATAGGCTAGATGGGTCGTCCAATGCTCAATCAATATTTACCAAATAGCCTGGGATGAGATGGGTGAGGGCAATAGTGCGGAAGTCGGCATAAAATAACTAGGATGTCAGGTAGATAATGATTAAGCCCTCCATGGATGATGCCTGTTCCAAGGTTTTCACCACCCATACTTATCCAGGGTGCCACAAAAAAGTGGTTTTCACCATAGGACAAATTTATTTCTCTTGACTATTTTTTTAAATTTTTTATTTTTTTGGATTTTTTTGGATTTTTGACCAGGTGGGGTAACCGAGCAGATTTTAGGCGTAGAACTTCTTGAGATGCATGATGTTGATAGGCTCATCAAGGGGTTCTCCTTCAAGAGTAGTCAACCTGTATGCCCCAGATCCATATTTAGCAGCTATGATATAGGGCCCCAACCAATTTGCCTCAAATTTTCCTTTCTTGGTTCTCTGCCTTGGGCTGAAAGTGGTTCTCCTTAAGGACAAGCTCACCCACCTGGAATTGCCGAGGGAAAACTTTCTTGTTATAACTGTGCTTGAGGTGATTCTGGTATGCTTGCAGATGGTCGTAGGCCTTTATTCTTCGTTCGTCTAGTAACTCTAGCTGTGCAAGCCACGCAACACGAGCATCCTCTTCGCTGATAAGGTTCTTCAGAGATATTCTCAATGACGGAAGTTCCACTTTGATTGGCAAGACGACCTCAGCACCAAACACCAAAGAGTAGGGGGTGGCGCCCGTCGGGGTGCGGATGGTTGTGCGATATGCCCAAAGGGTAGGATGAATGTGAAGGTGCCAATCTCGTCCAATGTTATTGACAACCTTTTTGAGAATATGGATGAGGGTTTTGTTGGTCGCTTCTACCTGACCATTACCCTGGGGGTAATACGGCGTTGACCAACGGTGTTGAATATGGAAGGTATCGCATAGGTGTTTCATGGCTTGGTTCTTGAATGGTTTTCCGTTGTTGGAAATAATGGTGGACGGGATACCATATCTGCAGAGAATATGGTAAAGGATGAATTTGGAGATCTGAATGCCAGTGATTTGTGAGAGGGGCATTGCCTCTACCCACTTGGTGAAATACTCGGTGGCGATGATTATGAAGGTATGGCCGTCAGAGGATGGTGGGTGAATCTTTCCAATCAAGTCGAAACCCCATTGAGAAAATGGCCATGGTGCCAGGAGAGGTTGAAGATCTTGTGCTGGGGCATGGATTAAATCTGCATGTTGCTGGCATGGAAGACACTTCTTTACAAACTCGCAAGCATCGTGTTCCAGTGTAGGCCAATAATATCCAGCTCGTAAGATCCTTTTGGCTAGAGCCATACCATTTGAATGTGCTCCACAAACACCGCCATGTACCTCCGTTAATGTAGCATGGGCTTCGGTCTCATTCAGACATTTGAGGAGGATTCCATCATACCCACGACGATAAAGCATATCACCGACGATGACGTATCAGGACGAGCGATGAACGAAGGATTTGTGTTGGTTACGGGTAAGGTCTGAGGGTATAATGTTATCACGAAGGTAGGTATAGATGTCTTGGTACCATGGAGAGGTGGGACCCACAATTTCACACACCATGTCGGTCTCAAGGATATCATATGCTGGGATTAAAAGTTGTTCTACAAGAAACTCACACTCTATTTGGTCCTTGGGCATGTCCAGGAGGGAGTCAATAGTGGCCATAGCATCAGTTGCTTTGTTTCGTACCCTAGGAATCTATTCAAATTGTATGGAGGTGACATATTTCTTGAAATCATCCACCATGCGCATGTAGGGTAACAACTTATCATCCTTGGTCAGGAACTCATCGTTAACTTGCCTAATGACTAGCAAGGAGTCACCAAAGACTTTCAATTGAGTTATGTGCCACTGTTTCACAATTTTGAGACTGATGAGGAGAGCTTCGTATTCTGCCATATTGTTGGTACAAAGGAATGCTATCCTGAATGACTTCGGGATGTAATCACCTTGAGGGGTAACTAATAAAATTCCTACCCCCAATCCATTATGTGTATATGATCCATCAAAATACAGTGTCCACGTGGGGGTTTCCTCAATTGAGAAGACTTCCTCATCAGGGAATTCCGTGATCAATGGGTGAGTGTCAACTAGAGGAGCTTCCGCTAACTGGTCTGCAATTATCTGCCCTTTGATAGCCTTGCAGTCCACATATTCTATATCAAATTCACTGAGGAGCATGACCCACTTAGCCATGCGGCTCGTCAGAGTGGTTCTAAATAACAGGTACTTCAATGGATCGATCTTGGTGATTAATTTTACTGGATGGCTAAGCATGTAATGTCGAAGTTTCTGTGTGCTGAAGATGAGTGCAAGGCAGGATTTTTCCATGGGGGAGTAATTTAGCTCGTAGCCAACCAATGTCCGATTGATGTAGTAGATTGCCCTTTCTTTCGACAACCCATCATGCTGTGCCAATAATGCCCCCAGTGCGACTGAAGTGGCGGAGATGTAGAGCAAGAGGGGTTTGCCGAGAATAGGTGGCATCAATATTGGTGGATAGGCAAAGTATTCCTTAATTTTATTGAACCCCATTTGACACTGTTGGTTCCATCGGAAGGCTGAATCTTTTTTCAGAAGATGAGTGAATGGCTGACACTTGTCTGCCAGCTGGGCTATGAACCGACGGATGGACTGCATTTTTCCCTGAAGGCTTCTTAACTGTTTGAGATTGCGTGGAGGTGGCATGTCTAGGATAGCTTTTACCTTAGCGGGATCAACCTCAATGCCCCTACGAGAGACTATGAAACCCAGCAAATTTCCGGAAGTGACCCCAAAGACACACTTTTTTGGATTTAGCCGCAACTTGTAGTGCTCTAACCGCTCAAATATCTTTTTCAAGATGGCAGGATGTTCTGCTCGTGTTTTGGATTTTCCTAACAGGTCGTCGACATAGTCCTCCATGATGATGTGTATGAGGTCATGGAAGATGACCGTCATTGCCCTCTGATATGTCGCCCCTACATTTTTGAGACTGAAGGGCATAACATTGTAGCAGAAAGTGCCCCAAGGAGTTGTGAAGGCAGTTTTGTGTTGGTCCTTAGGTGTGATTCGGATCTGGTTATACCTGGAGAATCCATCCATAAGGGACAACATCTCATGTCCTATTGTTAGGTTGACCAACATGTCAATATTGGGCAGGGGGAAGTCATCTTTTGGGCAGGCTTTGTTGAGATCCCTAAAGTCCGTGTAGACCTGAATGTCACCATTTGGTTTAGCGACCGACACTATGTTGGAGATCCACTCAGAGTAGTCAATTGGTTGGATAAATCCTACCTCAAGTAACTTCTCCAATTCCTTTTTGACCAACAACGCGACTTGCGGATGCATCTTACGGAGTTTTTGCTTGACAGGCTTAGCGTCTAGGCGGATGTCTAGGTGATGAACCACTAAAGCGGGATCTAAGCCTGGCATGTCGGAGTATGACCAAGCAAAGTTAACAATTCCTTCTTGAAGTAGCTGCACGATGACCGGGTACTCTTGCTCTAAGAGTGACTTGGCTACATAGGTGACTTTAGGACTTTCAGCAGTTCCCAGATTGACTTCTTGAGTCTCTTCAATCAGAATAGGTGATCAGGCAGATAACTGAGTTCCCATAAGGGGAAGATGAACATCTCCATCCTCTAGCGCCTCTTCGAGGTTTTCGCCATCAGATGCATCCTTTATTTTTACTTTTTCCAGGTTAGGAAGTGCCTCAGGGAGGTTTTCACTAGATGACCACTTTTTATTTTTCTTATTCTCATTTTTGTGACTGGAGTGTTCATCCTCCCCCAATCCCATGAGGTTGACATAGGTATCCGCAGACATACTGATAGGTGTGCTAGTTCGTAGGTCCCAATCAATGAGCTCAGGATGGCAAAGGGATAGGCTAATAGTGCAGATGGATAAGCATTCGAACATAGAAAATAGGTCGGCGTGATCGACGTCATCGTACGCACGTATGATGGATTCTTCCTCGGGTATGTCTTCCAACGATCCATTCTCCTCAGCTACACTATTGGAAGCATTAGACAATGTTTCAGGGCCTTTCTGCTTTCTGTCATAACCAATGCACACATGTTTTGGTAGCAGGGACATATCAATGGGTTGTAACCGTCCTTGTTCTTGCTTTCCTAGGCCTCTGCCTTGATAGTTATGCTTTTCCACAAACTTTGTCGGCCAGGGGTACTTTTCTTGGAAGTATTCCCTGAGAGGAGTTTCCGGCTGAGGCTCTTCTCGGTAAACCCATTGACTTATGTCTTCTTCTGGTGCATTTGTCTTGATACTTGGGGATATGAAGGTGGTGGTAGGGATATTTTTGCCACGGAAGGTGACAGTCTTGTCCTCCTTTGGGGTAGCATGGGAAGGTTGACCATACTCGTGTGGCGATGGTGGCATGGTCGCTATATTAAGAGCAGTATGCATTTCATACTCGCCACACCCTTTGTCAATGATCTGGACTTTTGTGACTGTAGGATTAGTGGAGGATGGAGTGGCTATTACGATGGATGGTGGATTAATGGGTGATGACTGAGATGCCCCCATTTCAACCCCAGGACAATAATGTAAATGGGGAAATGATGCCTCTAGAGCGCGGCAATATTCGAATGGTTGGGGGTCAGCATAGATGGTGACCTCTTATTCGTTGACTAGGAATTTGAGGCACTGATGGTAGGTGGAGGGCACAGCTTGCATAGCATGGAGCCATGGACGACCGAGAAGGAGATTATATGGTAAGTCCAGATCAAGGACATGGCAGGTAATGTATTGAACTACTGGTCCCACTTGGACAGGAAGATTGATGATCCCTTCTGAATTCCTTTCTGCATTATCATAAGCCTTGATTGTAATAATCTGGCTGCTTAAGTCCGCTTGGGTATACCCCACCTGTTTTATGAATTTTAAAGTGCACAAGTTGAGGGCAAAGCCATTATCTACCAAGACTCTTTTTATTTTATGCCGGGTAACCACAACTTTGATATGCAAGGGGCAATTGTGATTGGCATCAATGTTAGGCATATCGTTCTGGCTGAAATGCAGTTGGTGAGACGAAGCTAGGTGTCCTACCAAGGCCTGGAACTGTGTGGGATCAATGTTATTAGGAACATGGGTTTCCTGCAAGGCTTTGTTGAGGATTTCCTGATGCACGGGGGAAGACTTAAGTAAATCCAAATGGAGATATGTGTCGGGGTCTTTCCTAAGTGATCAAGGATATTGTACTGGGAGGTTACATGAGTCGATTAGGTGGGTGGGGAGGCTGTAGGAATGGTGATGCGGGCTCGTCGTGTGGTAACAGCACATTGAGGGTCTTTAGCTTTGATATGTATCATGGATACACGAGGTTCTACCTGCTCAATGTAATGAATAATACCCTCGTAATTGAGGGGTACATTCTTATAGCTCACGCTATTATGCTGTTATTTTGGGGATTACTGTTGGAGGTGCTCGGGCCTTGATTATGGTTTGGGAAGGCGTTTTGATAGATCTGCAACTGAGCATTGGACGACAGAGCTTGACTAGGGTCGACCTTGATATCACCTCGATCTATGAGGTCTTGGACGTAGTTTTTTAGACCCTGACACTTATTCAAAGAGTGTCCTTTGATTTTGTGGAACTCACAATATTCATTTTCCCTAAACCATGCGGGCTTAGGTTTGGATTCGTCGAGCGGCTTGGTAACAGGGTAAGTGATCGGATAGCTGATTTGCAATAGTTTGTTGAAGAGGACACTCAAGCATTCTCCTAGTTGAGCATACTGGTGTTTAGTGTTCCTTTAGTTATTTTTATTGGAATATTGGAGAGGACGGGGTGTCCCTTGCAGTACGGATATGGCATTAGGTATGGATTGTTGTTGTTTCTGGGATGTGTTGGCCATGTGGACATGTTTAGTGTCTGTGACACCATCATTAACTGCATTCTTGTTTTTGTTCCAAAAATGTGGCTTGTCATTGAATGTCCTTTCCCTATCTTGATTATGTATTTTGATGTGCCCCTTGGCAACAAGTGCATGCTCAAGGATGGGTCCCTTTTCTACTACCTCCGCAAAAGTGGTGACACAATGTAATCGGAAGTTATGAGCCATGTCAGGATGGGAGTTCTCCACGAAGAGGGTGACCATATCCTTTTCTTTCAAAGGGGTTTTCATTCGGCTTGCTAGGGCACGCCACCTCTGGAGGTAACTAGTAAAGGTTTCCCCTTCACGTTGTTTCTCTTTGAGGAGATCCAAGGTATCGGTATCCTTCTCCAAATTGAAGGAGAAGTAGGAGACAAACTTCTCTGACAATTCTGTGAAAGATTTTATAGATCCCTTTTCGAGGTTCATGAACCACCCTAGTGCGTTGCTTCCCAAACTCCGGGGGAACAAGCACAAGAGGTAGTTGTCATTGTGGAGACCTCTTGACATTGGGAGTAAAAATCCTGTAAGTGGGCCTTAGGATATTTGTTCCCCTTATATTTGTCAAACTTTGGCATCTCAAAATGTTTGGGGAAGGGAATTAATGAGATGGAAGGATCATACGGATACGGGCATATATCTTCAAATTTGAACGATTGTTTGCCAGTCCCTGCCTGAAGATATTTTAGGGTGGCTTTGATTTATAGGATGTCCGCATTAGCCGGTGTGTTGGATGGGTATTGATGATAGGATGATTGTGGATCTTCGGATGATGCTTGGAGATGGGTGTATGGATGAGGAGATGACATCCCCTGCTGATAAACCAAGGGACCTTGTTAATAAAGAGGTTGCGGTTGCGAGGCGAGATATGAATTGGTTGGGTAGTTATGGGTGGCGTACTGTTGGGAAGCATGGAGAAGGTGTTGTTGATTAGCTTGTGGATATTGGGGGTGCTGGTATGACTGTTGTGATGCTACATAGGAGGGTTGTTGTTGATATTGTTGCTGGTTATAATAGTTGTAATGATGGGGTGGTTGTTGATGCATAGTTGGTGGTTGTGGTGGGCGAGATGGGATGTTATGTGATGGTTGCACTTGCGGGCATAAAATGGATGCAAGGAATGGAGATATGGTTGAGGCTGAAGGCTGAGGTTGATTCCCTTGCGATTGATGATGTGATGGTTGTGTTGAAAATAGGGGATTGACCAATGGTTGTTGTTGAGGTGGAGGTGTGATTGAGGTGTTGTGCAAGGGAGGTTGTTGAATGCTAGTGGGAGCGTAGGCTTGGGGAGGTTGTTGGGATACGAATGATGATGAAGGAGGGATGTTGGATTGGGACGGCTGTTGGGGTATGAATGACGATGGTGGAGGGTTGGTAGATTGGGGCGGTTGTTGGGGGATGAATGACGATGGCGGAGGATTGGTAGATTGGGGCGGTTGTTGGGGTATGAATGACGATGGTGGAGGATTGGTAGCCCCAGGAGGTGGGGGAAAGGTGGCGAAAGGGTTGCCCCCAATGTTGACAGGAGGTGAGTTTGAGGGGAGTGGTGCTAGTAGCATTAATGGTTGCAGTTGTGGGACGTTTTGCGGCATGCCATAGGCAAAAGGATCATTGGGATTGATGGTTCGGGGTGTTCCCGTGATCGAGATGGTAGGATGTGTGGGATTGCCAACGGGATAGAGGACAACGTTGCCGAATTCAGGTTGATGCCAACCTTCTGTGGAAGGAACGTTGGGGACATACGAGCTACTGGGGATGTCATGTGAACGTTGGGGCACATTGGTTGTAGAGGTGCCATACTTGGATAAGTCGACACCTGATGGCAGTTTGACACCTTTTTCAATCAAGTGAGCCAATATTTGGTCACCATGTATTTCGAGAAGGCGTTCTGTCATTTGGGCATTAACAGGGTTGCTAAAGTGTTCCTCAAATGTGAGCTCAGGTTGATCAGCCATGTTTTCTTCCCCAGGTGGTGACGTGTTTTGACCATCCATGTTGGATTGTGATGAGGTACTGTTGTGGGGATCATGGGGGATGTTCATTGTGTTATTGGGATCTTGAGGATTTTTTGATTGGGCATTCAGGGCTTGTTGGTTGGCCATTTTCTTTGCTTGTGATCGAGTTTGAACGGGCATGCAAGATGATGAGGTAGATCAAGATATTAGAAAAACCTTGATGATGAAAGATTGATTTGATTTTGATGGGAGATTAGTTGATGACGATTGGTTAGGCCGACGTGGATTGGATTAACTTGTAGATGCTGGATTAACCTAGATTTTGGGTTTTGATCCGGATAGGTTTGATGGTGTGGGGATTGGATTGATCTGATGATTAGGATTGAATTGATGATAAGTATGATGAAGACCGAGATCCAAAACTGAGTTTAAGAAGGATCCTTGGTAACGCTACGTATTGATTGGAAGGTGGATATATGATGACGACACCAAATCCAACTTGAGATAGAAGCAGATTGATTGGGTCAAAAAGGATGACTGACTTAAGACAGATAGCAATCCTAAGCCAGTTACGATGATTGTGATTAGGGATGAATACCTAGGTCAACGCGAATGACTATTCCAATGGGGTTTATATGGACCAACGGAGATCAGATATGAAAGCGGGTTTAGGACAGATGGGGAGCATCTCAGGGTAGACGAATGGCTCTCGAAACAAGCAAAAGACTGTTTAGGATAAACGACTCTTAGAACGAGGGGATGGAGACTTGGAACAGACATTCAAATGTTTGTTTTGGATGCTGGATGGTCGTATCGATGTTCAAGACAGAGGGACAATGAATGCCAAATGGTAATATAGGCTAGTCAAAAGTCAGGTCTGCCACAGTATTAGGACAGGTCCGCCACTGTAGGAGGACAGGTCCGCCACTGTAATAGGACAGGTCTGCCACTGCACTTGGACAGGTCCACCACTGCATAGGGACAGGTCCACCTCTGCACAGGGACAGGTCCGCCACTGCACTAGGACAGGTCCGCCACTGCACTAGGACAGATCCGCCACTAAACTAGGATAGATCCGCCACTGCACAGGGACAGGTCTGCCAAAGGATAAGGACAAGTTCGCTAAAGGATAAGTTTAGGCTTGATGTTTTGATGGATGGGTAAGGCAAAGGACCCAAAATATAGCAATCATAAAAGACTTGGCCAAACTGATAATCACTAGTTTTTGCACAAGAAAGACAATGCAAACAGAACAATCCTAAGATTAGTAGAAACGAGTATGGTCAACAAAGTCTTCTACTCTAAGATGCACATGGTTGCTAAGGAGTCCTCGATATACACCCGATACGTGAGGCCCAAACCGTGAACACCAACCCATTACAAGCGTGAGTCGGGAACCTTAGTGAGATACTAAAGGCTCAGACCAACTCTTCACGTCATCCTACACCTCAAGATTAGCCTAAGTAAAAGAGTGCAAATAGAAAATAAGCAACAAGTAAAAGAGTGCAAATAGACACTAAAACAACCTACACCTCAAGATTAGCCTAAGTTGGAAACAATGCAAGACAAGAGCAACAAAATGGAACTCTATACCTTGCGTTGAGTCGATACTTTGGTTGGCCCTTCGATCTTTGGTGTGTATGCTCCTTGGATGGCAAGTAGATGCAAGCTAAATGGTGTTGTGAGGATGAGTGCAAGTGGATGAAAACAAGAAAATGGCTAAGTATGAGTTGAGAAACAAAATTACAAGATTTTGGCTTAGCAAAATGATCTCCCCCCAAATGAGAGAAAAGAGGGGGTCTTTTATAGGATTTTTGAGAATTCCTAGGGAAAATGGAGGGTCAAGATTGAGCCACCAAATATCAAGATGTAGGGCTAAGGTGAGTTGAGAACTCACAAGCCCTCACATCTTGACATGTGGCATGTGAGATAGCCCTAAAAGGTGAAGTGGACATGAGGTGGAAGGAGGACATGAAATGGAGGGGGTACAAAGTACCTTGGGATTGGACAAGATCTCCTCATAAAGGAGGTCCTTGTCCCCATGTGGGTGAGAGGACATGTGAGGAATTAAAAATTCCTCAAATATTCTCATGGGGAGATGGGAAAGAATAAAGAATAAATGAAGGACATGTGGGGAGAAGTGAAGGAATTAAAAATTCCTTTTGGGTGCCTTGGGGGATTAGAAGGTGAATTAAAAATTCACATGGGGAAGTGGAGTGCCTTGTCCAAAAGGAGAAAGCCTTTAATAAGGTTGACTTAAAGACACATGCCATAAGTGGGAGGAGGATTAGGTTAGGCTAATCAAATGATTAAGGTTGTGCAAGTACTTAGTTAGATGGACAAATGATTCATTAGAAGCAAGTGGGAAATTATGGAGGATGTGACCTTAATGATGATTAAGGGTGTGCACATGCTAACCCTTGTTAGTTAGAAGAAGATGAAGTAATTAAGATGAATTAGGGGACCAACTTGCAAAAGTTGGAGGATGTGACCATGAGAGAGAAAAGAGGAATAAAAAATGAATTTTAATTCAAAAGGGGAATATGACTAGATTAAATAAAAGGGTATATTTATTTAATTTAGAGGAGGAAGAGGGGTAAAGTATTAAACTAAATACTTTAGGACCTTTGTGCAAGATGTAGGGTATTAATTAAACAACTGGTTTAATTAATATTGATAGAGGGGATGAGCGACCTGATGAATAAGGAGACGCGTTTGATCATATGGAAGTGATCAAATTGGACGTCTACAGGGGCCTATGATGCTAGCCTTCCTATATCATGATTTACATGACTTTGTTTGCTGTGATGGGAGAGCCCTTGGTGCAGGTGTTACTCTTCTTCACATCTGGGCATGGGAGCACATTGTCGTGCTTCAACCCATTGTATAGATGGTAGATGTGGAGCTAGATGATCCTATTGTATGGAGATATCAAGGTGCCATCACACTTAGGTACACTAGATAGATTGGTCTCCCATATTGGCGATAGGTGATTAATGATATGACAATTTTCTGTTGGTGACCATGGCTTCATATGTCACCATGGTTTGATGATATACAATAACTTTACTTCACCAGATAGACCTGTTACATGCAAGTTTGAGAGCACACCATGATTGAGTGGTACCTTCTTGACAAGGTAGCCAAATAGTTTGGCGATGTACAAGACATGCTTGATGATGCCTATAGGGTTATTTTTGCATGATCGGCTAGAGAGGTTCCCACATGGGGACTGACGATTTTGGCTCCAAAGGTTGTTGAGAGTTTCCAATAGTTGGTTGCCTAGCCTTGGGCATATGATCAGGGTCAACCCATTGCACAAATCAGTCTAGCTTACAATGCATGGTTCTTCCCACCGCAATGACTTACAAATCTAGTAGGTGATCCTCCTAGAGGGAGAACACGAGGCAGAGGTGCCAGGGGAAGGGGATAGGAAGGCTAGGATGGCCAAGATGGATAGGTTTTGGGGGCTCCTCCAGTTGGTCAACAACAACCTCCTTAATAGCCTCCAATGGTTTAGTAGCAGCCAAGACCACCACCACCAGATGCACGAGACACACAAATACAATAGTTGCAGTAGTAGGTGCAAGCTTTGATAGGTGAGTGGGGGCTAAATAGTAGGTGATCATGGTGATAGCTGAGAGAGATGTGACATTGTATAGAGTATAGGCTGTCACCAGAGAGAGACCAAGAGGTGGCGAGGCGACAACAGATCAAGGTTATGGTAGCAACCACACATGGTCAGATTGTTTCGGCAAGGTTGTACAGGGAGACTGTCATAGAGGTTGCATACTATAGACAACACTATCACAGGGATGTTCTAGCGGTTCTTCATCAGCCCAATTTTTCACAACGTAGTGATGCACATCCCTATGCAAAGGATCAACCTAAGCGACAGGATGGAGAGGGTAGCAGCCACCAAGGCTAGATTTTTGATATACATAAACTTTTTGATTTTGCCCCATTATTTATACTGATATACATTCATGGGATCCTTTTTGATAGCCTCGTGGATATTGTACTTATCATCAATGTACATACGTTGATCCAGATTTTTGTACCATGACACATTTTTTGATATATATAATATAGATACAGATGATTCATGCTTATGATGTGTTGACTTTATTTTATGTATGGATGCATTTTATTTGATGCCTATGTGATATGCAATGATCATGATATGGATGGATGCAATGTTATGTTCTTTTTCATTATCTTTTCATAATATTATATGGATGGATGATTATGATATGCAGATGTTATGGATGAAAATGATATGGATGCATTTATTTTTGTATATTTTCTATGCATGTTTTGATGATGATGGTGTATGCATATGGATGTATGAATGCAAATATTTATGATATGCAATGATTTAAGATGTTTAGAATAACAAATCTATATTATTCATCACAACTCAAATGATAATGCAAAATGTATGATGTGATATGCAATGATTATGTTGATGGATGCTTATGATTATGAGATGCATGCATGTTGATGGTTTATGGATGTAGGGTGGATGCATTGATGATGTTTTTGTTGATTGTCATGATACCAGGTAAGCACAAAAAGAAGATAGAAGAATAAAGAATGAATACTTGTTGTTGATGATGATTGCTTCAAAAGATCCAACAAGTCCTTGATCCATCGAGACTTTATTAGAGATGGTGATGAGACAATGAAAAAGAATGCAGGATGGGGTGCTCACACTTCGGGATTGGGATTTTCCATCGTTCCTCATTGTTTGATATAACACATAGACACAATGCATTAAGGTATTGATAACTAGGACGGTGTTGTATCTAGTGTAATGGACTTTGACTTGACAAATAGATAGGATAGTTCTTGTTCACACCTTGACATACAAAAACATCGTTGGAATGTAAGTTAGAAGTTTAAAATATATTGGACCAAAGCATACACAATAGTCAACAACATACTCCAAATGACCTTCCTACACACAACTAAGCAAGTATGCACCAAGATTATTTTACAAGAGTATCCACAAGCATAGTAAACGAAAGATAATGATCGATGCCCCATTCCTTTCTCTCTAAATCATTTTGTTAGACATCATCGAGAGGTCCTCGGAATGGGTCATTAAGATAAATCATAAAAAAAGATCAAAGATAAATAATCAGTGTTATATACAACTTTTTCCTAGTTTAAGTTTAGCTAAAGTGATGTCTGATACTAATGTCCATCATAGGAAGGATACAACATGTTGATCAAAGGTTTGTTTGATGTTGGGATGATGATGCTAAAATGAGTCATTGCTATAAACTTTACTAACACATTTACCTATGATTTAGATTTTAGATTTTGACTTTTGAGTTCGCACTTTATGACTTGTTATACTTGTTTTCTACTTGTTTCGCCAAAGGTTGAGGGTGACGATCGTTTATTATGGGTGGAAGTTTGTTACAGGTGAAAGCAAGATGGGATGGATGGAATTTTTGATTTTCAAGAATATTTGAATGTTTTTGGTATTTTGAAATGTTTTGAGGCTATTTTTGTCTTTTTGATTGTTTATGTGGATGTTTAGGATTTTTTGATTTTTTGAGGCTATTTAGGGTTTTCTAAATTTTTTGAGGCTTTTTTAGGTCTTTTGAACGTTTTCTATTATTTTTTGATTTTCCATTTTTGAATGTTTTTGTGTTTTCTAAATATTTGGATGTTTTTGGGATTTTCAAGATATTTGGATGTTTTTGGATTTTCTGAGTTTTACAAATGTTTAGGGGTTTTATGAGTATTTGGATGCTTTTGGATTTTCAATATTTTTACAAATGTTTAAGGGTTTTCTGAGTTTTCAAGTTTTGACCAAGAATCTAACCTAAATACTTATCCTAGGGGCCTTAGGGGCTGATCAAAGATTAGTCTTGCCTATGTTATACACACAAAGACCACGTAGTTGAATTGACTTGACCCATTTATAAGGCAAAGATATGAACAGATGAGAGACGAAAACTAATTAAAACAGACTGCTAAAGACTAACCTAGGGTGTCTCGGGGGCACATCACTGATGCCCTTGCCTACATTTAAGCTTAGAGACAACGTAGTTCGACAAGAGATGTTTTTTGGATGTTATGGATTTTGCTTTTACAATTTTTTGAATGTTTTTGGATTTTTGTTGTACATAATTTTTGCAAATGTTGTTGGATTTTCTGGATAAGATTTTATGATTTTTTTTGTTTTATGATAAGATGCCCCATGACCTCAAGATATACAAGAACCTGATTGTGATGCATAACGAAATGCCCCCAGTGTGATATGTTAGCCTACTTCGATAAAGGAAAGACAAATAGTGCTAAAGATTTCATGATACCTTATAATGACAAGTCATGATAAGGATGTGGATGAGGGATGAATGGTGATGCAAAGAATGATAGGCCCAAAGAGCTAAAGAATAGATGGAGATGTTTATTTACGCAAGGTGTCTGTTTGCTAGGTTTTCACCAAGGTACATGCCCAAAGCACCACTGAAGTGGTTTTCACTAGAGGAAATTTTTTTTTCTTTACTTCTTTTTCAATCATTTTTCTCATTTTTTTTGGATTTTGATCATTTTTTGAATTTTTTGTATTTTATGATTTACGCCCTTCATGTTTAGGCATAAAACTTTTTGAAGTGCAAGCTGTTGATTGCCTCCTACAAGGGTTCACCTTCAGGGTTTGATAGTTGGTATGCTCTTGATCTATAGCTTGTGATGACAAAGGAACCCAACCAATTAGGTTCAAACTTTCCTTTGTTGTCTTGATCTAGAAGGTTCTTCTAATTTTTCTTTAAGACAAGATCACCTACCTAAAATGACAAACATTTGATTCTCTTGTTATAACTATGTTTCAGTCAATTTTGATATACTTGCAAGTGATTAAGGGCATCAAGACGATGTTCATCCAAGAATTCTAGCTCATTTAGTCGAGACGCTATGTAATCTTCCTCATTTATCAGATTCTTTAGTGACACTCACAATGATGGGAGCTCAACCTCAATAGGAAAGATGGCTTCTGATCGATAGACCATGGAGAAAGGGGTTGCACCTATAGGTGTGCGGATATTGGTTCGATAAGCCCAAAGAGTGAGATTTAGCTGCAGATGTCAATCATGATCGACTTCATTAACTATTTTGTTTAGTATTTTCAGGATAGTTTTGTTCATTGCTTTTGCTTGGCCATTGCCTTGGGGATAGTACGTGGTAGAGAATCAGTGTTGGATATTGAATCTTTGGCACAACTCTTTCACATCCTGATTCTTGAATGGTATTCCATTGTCTGAGATGAGGGTTTGTGGTACACCATAACAAAAAATTAGGTAATTCAAGATAAACTTGGCTATCTACTTCCCTATTATGTAGGTCATAGGAATGGCTTCAAACCACTTAGTAAAGTACTTAGTGGCGGTTAGGATAAAATTATGGTTGTTGGATGAGGTTAGAGTGATTTTGTCTATGAGGTCAAGTCCCCACTATGAAAAAGGCCATGGTGTGGTCATTGGTTGCAATTATTGAGCTAGAGCATAAATCAAATCCCCATGATGTTGACATTGGATGCATTTCTACACATATTAATGAGATTCCTTTTCCATGGTTATTCAATAGTACCCCATCCTCAACAATTTCTTAGCTAATGTCATATCGCTAGAATAGGACCCACATATTCCATTGTGTACTTTTGTTAAAGTAGTTAAGGCTTCCTCTTGGTTAAGACATCGTAGTAATGTTCCTTCGATGCTTCAACGGTAAAGGGTATCACCTAGGATCACAATCAGGATGCCTTTTTGACAAAGGTATTTTTAAGGTTTGGGGTGATGTCCAATGGAAGGATTCCTTTGTTAAGGTAAGTAAAGATGCCATGGTACCACAGGGATCCAAGACGAACAATGACACATGCAAATTAAGATTTAGGGATTTTGAAAGTTGGTACGAGAAGCTATTCTACCAAGAATTCACATTGAAGAATGTTGTTCGACATGTCAAGTAGTGATCCAATTGTTTCCATGGCGTCTGTTGCTCTATTGGTCATGCGAGGAATCTGTTCAAAATTTATGTCTATAAAAATATCTTTGAGATTCTCCACCATCTTCTTGTAATGAGTGAGCTTGTCATCTTTGGTTTGATAGTCGTCATTGACTTGGTTGATAACCAGTTGTGAGTCTCCATAGACTTTCATCTCTTGTATTTTCCATTGAACTACTATCCTAAGACCTGTGATCAAGGCTTTGTACTCAACAATGTTATTAGTACATGGGAATGATAGCCTGTAAGACTTTGGGATGTAATCACCTTAGTGGGTGATGAAAAGAATGCCAACTCCTAATCCACGTTGGCTGAATGATCCATCAAAGTACATCTTCCACTGAGCTGTGAGATTAATAAGGAACACTAATTTGTTAGGGAACTCTAATATTAAAGGGTTCTCATCATAGATGGGTGATTCTACTAGCTAGTATGCTATCACCTGTCCTTTGATTTCCTTGCCCTCCACATACTTTATGTTAAATTCTATCAAGATCATTACCCATTTAGCCATTCGTCACATGAGGGTTGCTTTGGATAACAGATATTTTAATGGATCAATCTTTGTGATGAGCTTGATTTGGTGTGACAACGTGTAATTCCTAAACTTTTGTGAAGTGAAAACTACCACTAGGCATGCTTTCTAAATGGGTGAATAATTCATCTCATAGCCTACCAAGGTTTTCTTGATGTAGTATATGGCTCTTTCTTTTCCATTCTCATCATGTTGTACTAAAAGAGCTCCTAGTGCTACAGGTGTTGCTAGGATGTATAGAATCAATGGCTTGTTTGGTATATGTGGCATGAGCACTGTAGGTGTTAGTAGATAATCCTTGATCTATTGGAAAGATTTATCACATTTGTTATCCCATTTGTAAGTTATCCCTTTATGGAGAAGATGTGAAAAGGGATGCATTTTATCGAATAGCTAGGCTATGAACCTTTTGATGGATTGTAATATTCCTTTTAATCCCCTCAACAACTTCAATGTCTGTGGTGGTTCCATGTCTAGGATTGCTTTTACTTTGTAGGTTACACTTTTTTGGATTCAGTCGTACCTTGTATTCTTCAAGTCTATCAAAGATAGGTCGTAGGACTTGTATGTGCTCACTTCTCTTCTTTGATTTTTCCAAAATATCATCCACATAGTCTTCAACTGTTTTGTGGATCATGTCGTGAAAGATGAGGGTCATTGCTCTTTGATAGGTAGCTCTTGCATTCTTCAATCCAAAGGGCATCACATTCCAATAGTAGGTTCCCCATGGACAAGTAAAGGTAGTTTTATGTTGATCCTCTTTGGCGATTATGATTTGATTGCATCTTGAAAAGCCATCCATGAGTGACAACATTTCATGCCCAATTGTTAAATCCACAATAAGATCAATGTTGGGAAGAGGGAAATCATCCTTTAGAAATGCCTTGTTCAAATCTTAGAAATTAGTGCATATTCTGATGCCCCCAGTGGGTTTTGAGACTAGTACCAAGTTTGAAACCCACTCAGGATAATCTATTAGTCGGATAAATCCAACGTCAAGAAGCTTTTGTAGTTCTAGTTTAACCAAGAGTGTTATCTGAGGATGCATCTTCCTTAATTTATGTTTGACTGGTTTGGCATTGGGATAAATTGCTAAGTGATGTACAACCACTTATGGATCAAGGCCTAACATATCTATATATGACCATGCAAATTTATCTCTTCTCTCTTTAAAGAATGCTGCAAGGTTCTTTTGTTCTTAGTTCAACAAGGATTTAACATAAAAAGTGATCTTAGGTGTTTCTTATGTTCCCACATTGACTGGAGTAGCCTTTTCTGCTAGTACCGTTGACTTTTCTACATGCATTACACTAAGGGGGAGATTGAATCCTTCATCCTTGGGTGCCTCAGAGAGGTTTTCATCATTAGATGCATCCTTTTTTTTACTATTTTGGGACCAGAGAGTGCCACTATGTGGTTTTCACTCAAGGATCTGCATGTTAATTGCATTTCATTTATTTTGTGACTGAAGGAGTCAATCGTCTCCCCATAGTATGCCCCTGTATCGAGCTCTATGTCGAAGCCTGCTTTGTGATCTTCCCATGATAATTTATCTTAGAGTCCCATGAATTTTGAGATCGCTTCATCATTTTTAAATAAATCTAGAATCTGTGGTCCTTGTTGGTCCATGTCAATGAGTTGCAGGTATACTAGGTGTATTTCAGTTGGTTGGTTGTTTGAGACAAAGGATGTTATGCATATCATCAAGAGGGTGTTGTTCTCAAATAGGCCAACAACATCAAGGGAAAAGTCATTTGAGGTTGTATCACACGATGTAGGTGACCAAGAGGAAGACTCAACTCGTTTAGCAACAATACCTTTGCCAATAAGTGTGACCTTGCTATTAGTACAACCTAAGCCATGATTTTTTAGTTGTTTATAAGGTACAATGGGTTCTAGTAAACCATTGTCATTCTTCCCTAGCTTCTCATTCTTGTTATACCCCATACTCTACATTAGTTGTAGAACTTTGTTGTCATATTCCATAAGAAGAATAGGAACATGTCATTCATCTTGATAGAGGATTTTATAGATTTCTTGCTCATTAACATCTTCTTAATTCAAGTCTCCCCACTTGGTGAAGGTAGTAGCTACCATCTTGATTATTTCTGGTTCTTTGGTGCTAGATGTTGGTTTCACATGAGATTGAGGAGAAATAGATAACTCTCCTGAGACAAAGGTGTCTTTCAATAATTTGTAGCTTCCACAACCATCATCTTGGATCACTACTTTGATGTCTAGTATGCTTTTTGCAATTAGTACTTGTGATGTTGAGGTAGAGGCTAGAGATGATGGGTCAAAAAATGAGCTTGATGGTGTAGGTCCATCATTTTTGGGTATTTGTGGGATCTTATAAAATTTGGCTTCAAGACTCTTGCAGTAGTAGAAAGGCTCAGGATCTCCATGGATAGTGATTTCTCCACCCTCAAAAGGAAACTTCACACACTGATGATAGGTTGAGGCTACAACTTTCAAAGCATGGATCCAAGGTCGGCCAAGTAGTATGTTGTAGGGAAGATCAAGATCAAGATCAAGTGCTTGGCATGTAGTCTCTGCAATGAGGGGTCCCACTTGGATTGGAAGTGTAATGATTCCTTGTGATACCTGTTCTTGGTCATCATATGATTTGATGGTGGTACTCTTTGTCTTCTCAATAGTATCTTCTAAATAGCCTAGATGCTTGATCAACTATAGGGTGCAAATGTTTAGACCAACACTTCCATCTACCGAGACTCTTTTGACCTTGTTTTTATGAATGAAAACCTCAAGGTGTAAATCATGATTATGAGATGGCTGTGATGGTAAATCTTGCTTGGAGAAAGTGAGAAGATGGTTGCTGATATGCCCTACCATAGCTTGAAACTGATCGGTATAAATGTTCTTACGAACATATGACTCAGACAAGGATTTTTCTAATATTTCCCTATGTGCAGGAGATAACCTCAAGAGTTCTAAGATTGATATCTAAGTGAGGGTCTGTTTAAGTTGATTGACAAGATTGTACTTGCTAGGATTAGATGTGGGGAAAGTAGGTTGTTTCCTAGATTGAGCTAGGACAACTCCTTGAATGGTTATTTTTCCACATCTTGTGGTGATTCCACATTTTGTACTAGCTCCTTTGATGGTGACAACATTGATAATGCTATAATAGGAGGAAAATACATTGGAATAAGTATACTGAACATTGGTGTAATCCTTAGCTTTACCATTGTTGTTTGCTTTGTTATGATCAGGCATAAAGGTCTTGTATATCTTGAGATCTTGGTTTCCAGCTGGTACTTCAATAGATATGGTATTTTTCTCTATGAGATCTTGGATGATATTCTTGAGTTTCATGCAGTTTTTTTGTTTTATGTCCTTTGATTTTATGAAAGTCACAAAGATCACGCTCATTGTACCAGAATGGATTCTCTTGTGGTTCTTGGTAGTTTTCAAATTTAGGAAGTGTTATCAAATTTGACTCTACCAATTTCTTCATGATTGTCTCAATGGGTTCTGATAACTGTGTGTACTTGCGTTTGGGATAGTTGTTCCTATTACCAGTTTGCCTTTGTTGCATGTTGGTGTTACTAATCCAATTGTTTTGAGGTGGTACCATTTGTTGCATAGTTGGTTGGATGTTAGCAACTTGATTGTTATTGGGTATAGGAGCACTTAGTATGACCTTAGCATCTACCACACTGTCATTTGTTATGTTTTTTAATTTTTAGCCCATCCACAAGGTTTCTCATTTGAACTGGTTGAAGGATGATTGTCTTTGTACGCTTGAGTATTTCCTTGTGAGATTTGGGCTCTTTCAATGTTAAGTGCTCTTGGAACAAGCTCATCATAGGATGTGATACATTGCATTTTCAAGTGGAATGATAGATTTGGATCAAGGTTGGCTATAATGATTCCCACTTGTTGTTTGTCAGGAAGAGGCCATTTTCTTTTACTAGCTCTTTGTCTCTATCGTTGTAAGAAGTTAGTGAAGGTTTCTCTGGATTTTGTTTGAGAGTGTACAACTCTTCTAGACTAATGTCCATGTCAAGATTAAAGGAGAAGTGATCGATGAATTTGTCAGTGATTTCTTGAAAAGTTTTAATACTAGGAGCCAAATGAGAGGACCAATCCATAGCAGTACTTGTTAAACTTCGAGGGAAGAGGCAAATTAGATATGAATCATTCTAAGCCACTTCCATGCACATGACATTTAATTCTTTGATATAGTCAACAAAACTTCCTCTCCCTCTATATTTGTCAAACTTGGGGATTTCAAAACCAAGAGGGAATGGTATCATTGCTATGTTTCAATCAAATGGGTAAGGACACAAGTTTTGTGTATGAGGTTTCTTTGTCTTTCCCATGCAAAGGTCCTGAATTTCTTATGAGAGTGCTTTCAATTGAGATGCTAGATCATCTTGCGGATTGGGTGGAGGAACATATGGTGGGATGAGAGATGAGTTATATGGGGTGTATGAAGCTATGAGATTTTGTGAAAGTGATGAATATGTTCATGATGCGTTTGGATTGATCATGTTCATATGAGGATAATAGGATCTTTGTTGTTGTTTTTGGGCATACTGTTGAGCTAGTAAGGCTTGTTGTTGAGCTTGTTGTTGTTGTTGCACCATTGGGGCTTGTTGTTGGACCTACTGTTGTTGTTGTGCTAATAAAGTTGCTTGTTGTTGCGCGACTTGTTGTGCTGTTAAAGTTGCTTGTTGTGCTTGTTGTGCAATGGATGCTTGCTGTTGTTGTTGTTGTTGTGCTAAGGTTGCTTGCTGAGCTTGGTGTTATTATTGTGCTAGGGTTGCTTGTTGAGCTTGATGTTGTGTTGTGCTAAGGTTGCTTGTTGAGCTGTTAAGGATGCTTGTTATGCTTATTGTTATTGTTGTGATAAAGTTGCTTGCTATTGTTGCTATTGTTGTATGGCTTGTTGATAATTTTGTTGTGCTTGTCATAGAGCTAAGGCATGTGCTTGCAAGGTGGGATTAGGTGGTTGTTGACACATCTATGAAGGATTAGGGATATTGATGTTTTGAGTGGTTAGCAGATTGGTGGTGAAAGGTGGAGGGTTCCCTTGGTTTAACATTCCTTGCAATATGATAGAATGAGGTGGAGGAATGTATGTTTGAGATCCTGGTTGATTTGGAATAGAAAAGGAAGCTGTTGGAAAAGATGATGTCATTAAATTTTACAATGGAAATGACACTTTAGGACCTTGATTCCATTGATTGAAAAGATTCACTTGTCCTATGTTTTGAGGATTGCCTTGTGCAAAAGATGTAAACAAAGGATTCATGATCAAGGTACTGCCAAGATTGATAGAACTTGTAGCCAAGGGATTGTTTTGAGGTGGATTGATAATGGATGAGGTGGTAATGGTAGATGGAATGGATGAAACCATCAAAGGGTTGGATAAAGATGTCCCTATTTGTGTTGAGGGTTGATTGTCTAATACAATATTGACATGCCATTGTGTGTTGTTTTGAGAGTTTTGGTTTGTACCGCTTTGCATGATGGTAGGTATACTTGTGGTACTCATAGGTATGGATGAAGAAGGGTGTCCCCTAAATGTCAAAGTGGTGGCAGAATAGTGAAGTTCAAGTAGAGTATATAGCTTTTCTGGATCTTCGAGAATAGGAGGAGCACCAAAGGTAGGTGTCCAAATAGTGGTGGGAGGTGGAGGATTATTTTCAAGAGTACCCACAAGTGTATTACTTTCAAATGGTAAGGTGTGACCAAAATCTTTAGCAAGGCTGGTTGCAAGACTAGGTATGTAAGTTTGACTTAGCCATTGTGATGGAGTTGTGAAATCTTGTGTTAAACTCTGTGCTACAAATTTTGGGGAGATAGGAGCTACACTTTCAAAAGGTTTATGTTCTAAAATTTCTTCTCTAGTGAGCTCAAATGGGTTATTGGTGACGTCTTCAATTTCATATGGTCTTAAAGGAGATGATGGTTGTTGCGATGGTGTAACATGACTTCTAGGATAAAATTCTAGAGGATTTGGGTCACTTGAGTTAAATGTAACTTTTTTATTTTTCCATGATTCTCTTGTGTTGTGGCCTCATCTTTACCATAAATTTAGTGTCAGCTATGGGAGAGTTTTGTTGAGTCTTGTAATGTTTGAACTCTCTAGTCAACTCAAACCTAGGTAAAAGGGGTGCTCTAAGTCTTTTGGGAGCAATGATGATAATGTGGGATGAAAAGATGGATGATATGGGAAGTGATCTTTACAAGCATTTTGGGACAACGCTTTTGACTTAAGTTTGATGTTTTGATGTTGGGATAAAAGATGCTAATGAACTTAGAAATCTTTAGGGTACACTTGTGACCTTCAAGATAAACTAGTTCAAAGATGATAACTATCTCAACTAAGTGTATGGAAAAGGATACATTTCACATACAAAGTAGCAAAGGTAGCAAGTTGGTTTGATGTTTAATTCCCAAAGTGTTGTTGTATTTCAAATTTTGCAAAGATAGATGAGGTTAAGGATGGAATTTGATGAAGGGGTGAGTGAAATGTTTGACCCAATGTTGACCTGAAGTGAACCTTTTGTTTTGATAGGACCAAGGTAGTGAGAATGATGCTAGACCTCTAAAATGTTCAAATCCTAAAGACTCAATGATTTAGAAAACTTGTTGATCTTCAAAAAGATAAGGGTTCTGCTCATAAAAAAGTGTACATGTCAGGATATTTTCTTAGTGTGCATTCATAAATGTTTATCAATTTTTTTTTATGTTTTCGTAGAGTGCCTCAATGCATTTGTTGATTGCTTTTGCACTACAATGTCTAAGTTTATGGTTCCAACCAATTGACCTTTGTTTGGGGATCCTTACTTTGTGTGAGATCATCTAGTGAAGTGAACTTTTGTTTCAACAAGATCAAGGTAGTGAAGATGATGCTAGACCTCTAAAATGTTCAAGTTCTAGAAAATAATAGGACGAATGGGAATGTTCAGACCTATTCAGGCTCTCCTAGATCGAGCATAAAAGTTTCTCAACAAAGTGTAATGGTTGCGGTAAAATATTGAGGACCACTTTTGACTATACTTTGCTTGACAATTCCTATGTTTGAAATGGAGTGCTGGAGATATTCCCCTATGGATTTTGATTGTTTGATGAATCATTTAGTGGAGTTTGAGTATCATGTGAAAATAGTTTAAAGTTTATGGAAGAAAGGAAGATATTTATTGCCACTCAGGTGGTGGTAATAGGGGCCTTCCAACCTCAATATCGGCGTGTTCCTCTTTTTTGTCTAAAATGGTTGTTGTGTTTCTCCACTATGTGTTTATTTCCTTGTTTTCAAAAGTGAAGCTTCTCAAACTACTAATGAGATTTGTTTGTTCACCGTTTATGAGTTCAAATTTTGGTTGAATTATAGCACCTGGAAGATTAGGTTGTTCAAAAAGAGCAATCAGTCTCCAAATAGTCATGTGGGGTTCATTTGTTAATTTATCTTTTCTTAAGTGAATTGATTTTACAACAAACACTTATTTTAAATTATGTTTCCAAACTAGATGCTTATGTAAAAAACATCATAACTTTGACAATGTCCATTTCATGAAAATCATGAGATTAAAGCCATAATTGGCTATGTTATCTTTGGTAAATATGGGTTTGAGATTAATGTCAAGATATTTAGAAATCGCTAAGGATAAATCCTTAGGACAAGCAGTAATATCAAGGCTAACTCAAGAAGTCCTTTTTTAAGCCAAAGTGTTTGAAATTTGGATAGTGAATGTTTATTTTGGATTGTTTTGAAATCAAGCAAAGTGTTGAATTGAATCACAAGTATTACAACCCTAGGATGGAAATGGCTATATTTGTTGTATTCCCACTTGGATTTCTCGAGTTGTGCTTATTCAGAGCGGATGATTAGAAGCTTGACCACACTAGCTCCCCTCCATGACACTCACTTCTACAGGTCAGCCAAGCTTCAAGTTCTCATGAATCTCCCATGACAAACTTTTCATCTCTACTAAGAACTGCAAGTATGTGGGACAACTTTAAAGGTCCGACCTCCTAACATCAACAAATATTAGGGATTTTTGGCTTCTACAAAAAGGTTCATAAAAGGGGATCCAGTTTAGGGGGTACAATGATAAAATCCTTGTGAGAGGTCTCCCAACCCTAAGAACAAGAGATTTACACATCATAAAGATATTGGGCAAGAGCTATCATGTACTGCTTCCCATTGATTACTATTTTCATCGAAACCACAAATTAATATAGCGGTTTGGAAGAGCTTGGCTTATGCTTGTTACCGCTTGGGTCATTCCCTCAGGGTGAGTACTTTTTCCCACCAAGGCAGGCCCTCTAAAGGTGAACAATAGCAAGTAAGTACATCCATAGTTTGATCATCTTTGCTTGCATGAACAAAGAGATAACACACACTATGCCTTTTCTCACACTAGCATGGTTGTTCAATTTTAAACCCAAATTGAAAGATGGAGGTGATTTTTCAAAGTGTTAGAGAATGTTTCTATTTCTCAAGATCACCAAATGACACGAGAGAATTGCATACACATTCACCAACAAAATCGAAAATCACAAAACAAAGCAAACAGTTGTCAATTTTATCCTTTAAAGCAATAATGAGTTAATTTTAAGTACCAATTGAAAGATGAGTTTCCTTTGTTCAATTTTAAGCCCAATTGAAATATGTGATGTGAGGGTTCATTTTTATCCAACTTTGAACATTCATTTTAAACCCAATTGAAAACTGGTGCGTTGCCTAAAATTGAAAGTGAAAAAGCATGAAATTGAGTTATAATTCCCCCAAAGCATTAGACAATTGTTACAATTATAGAATGCTAAGATAAAAGAGAATTTTGTCAATTTTTCTCCATGCCTTTAAACCTACAAAATCTTGTTAGTCTAACAATGAAAACAGAGTCAGACATTCATCAATGATTAGATAAACCAAAGAAATTAAGTCACATGTCAAAAAAACTAACATAAAGTTTCTTACCCTGGTTGGGCATCACTACACACAATAGCAACACAATTTCAAATTTGGGCATCGCTTTGGTAAAAATGGGCGTCACTTTGTAGCAAGGCTAGTGAGCACAATTGCATGACTATTTTGATGGGCATCGCTGCTATGATGGTGTCACTGTTTGTAATTTGAAAGCATCGTTCTGGTGAATTTGAGCATCGCCGCTTGTATTTCATGATATCCTCAAATTAAATACATGTCGCTATATTTAAATCAGATAGCATTTCAATGGTAGATACAAGAGATGAAAGTATATGGAGACTCACATCTGGTTATCAACCAAGTCAATGACAACTATCAAACCAAAGATGACAAGCTCACTCCTTGCAAGAAGATGGTGGAGAATCTCAAAGATTTTTTTATAGACATAACTTTTGAACATATTCCTCACATGAAAAATAGAGCAAAAGATGCCATGGCAACAATCGGATCACTACTAGACATGCCAAACAAAATTCTTCAATGTGAATTCTTGGTAGAAAAAATTCTCGTACCAACTTTCAAAAACCTTGAATTTGAATTCGCGTGTGTAACAGAGCCACCAATACTCGAATCTCAACAAGATCAATCAAACAAAATTCAAACTAAACATTTCATCAAAACCTAACATACTATATTATAAAAGCTTTGAAAACATCTATTCTAATCCATTCAAAATTTATCTTGTTGTGGAATTCATGTCGTGTTGATGTGGAATGACGACCCTTTCCCAATCCCATGATTAGTGAGCTTGTTTCAGTCAATTCTATGGAAGAGAATCGATGAAACTATGGTGTTGGATGTGTGAAAACCTAAATTATGTTAAAATGAACATAATGCAAGCTAGTTACCATGATTTTATGCTATAAATGATCT
Source organism: Sequoia sempervirens (assembly GCA_007258455.2). Taxonomy (NCBI): domain Eukaryota; kingdom Viridiplantae; phylum Streptophyta; class Pinopsida; order Cupressales; family Cupressaceae; genus Sequoia; species Sequoia sempervirens. Next base: position 14,538,332 of record VDFB02105785.1, read on the forward strand.
AATTATGCAATTGCTAAGCTAATCTAAACTAAAATTATGCTAAAAGATGAAAACACCAATTTATTTACAAACTAATATGGATGCATGGAAGCCATTAATTGATTCTCTAAGCTATTATGCAATTAAAACAACTAAAACAAGCTAAAAAGTGAGTAAAAGATGAGTGTGTATGTGAGTAAATTCAACAACATAAGTTTGAAATTGATAGATGGATCCATTTGTCTCCAAATAGTGACCTATTTATAGGAGAGCAAATGAGGAATGGGTGGTTGAGATCAAAAACCTTAATCAACAGTTCAAGATGAAGGGGATGAGAGGCATGGATCATGGATTCTCATCAACAAATGAGAATGCAAGATGAAATTTATCAAGGGCTCACACTTGCCTCAAACAAACACACTTTTGACCTGCTCACACAGGTCAAAGGTAACTTGCTCAAGAGGTTGAAGGGTTTAGCTTGTTCAAGAAGCCAAGTGAGTTGATTGGAGGAGAGGGAATATTCCTTTTAGATGAGAAAAAAGGTAATTTACCAATTAAAACAAAGTTTTAATTATGTGAAAAGGATAAAGAATATTCCATGGGAATATTCCCTTTGATTAGAGGAAAATTAGTTTAATTGCTAATTAAATAAGGTTTAATTTATGCAGTTAGGGAATTAGAGGAATTAAATGATATTTATTAAATTAGATGATTTAATAAATAGGGGAGGGGTGAAATGATATTTAATTAAATAAATTAGGGTTATTTAATTAAATACGATGACTTAGGAGATTAAATTACATATTTTGATTTGTTTAATTTAATTAGATGAAGTGTTAGTGTGAAAAGAGATGAATTAACCCAATTTAATTAATTAGGTCAAATAGATGAAAATGATGCAATTAATTAATTAGCTAGGCTAATTAAATCAATTAAGCAAAAAGAGAAAGGATAAAGAGGAAATGATGTTAATAAATTTGATTCGAGTGTATGACTTTGATTAGGACATTTTTTAGTGTCTACAAAAGGTACAAAGTAATTGTGTTTACATACCATTTAACTATCAAGTACCTAATGAACAAACCTGTAGTAAATGGAATAATAATCAGGTGGTTATTGCTTCTACAAGAATTCAATGTGACCATCATTGATAAACCCGAGAAATTCAACATAGTTGCAAATTTCTTATCCCAGATTAAACAAGATAATGGAGATTGTGCTCCTGTGCAAGATGAATTCCTAGGTGATTTTTTTTTTCCATCTCCATTAAAAACCCTTGGTTTGCTCACATTGCCAACTATCTAGCCACTTCAGAGTTTCCACCAACCTTTACATCAAAACAAAGGAAATTCCTCATTTGAGAAAGTGCTTGGTTCAAATGGATTAATGGAATGCTATTTCGATGTGGACCTAATATGGTTTTATGGAATTATTCTAGATCAGATGAAACATACAAAATCCTTAGAGCCTACCATGATGAACCCTTTGGAGGCCATTACTCCACTAAGAAGACGTCCCATAAAATCTTGTGTATAGGATATTATTGGCCCTCTATGCATAAATATGTGACAAACTATGTTCGTCACTGTGATGAATGCCAACAAGTAGGAAGACCCACTACATCCAATGAAATTCCTCTGCAACTGCAGGTAGTTTTTGAACCATTTGAAAAGTGGGGATTGGATTTTATTGGTCCTATAGACCCTCCACAAGGAAAAAAATACATTTTGGTTTGTACTAACTATTTGACTAAGTGGGCAGAAGTCCAAGCCCTAAGAGTTGCTAGGGAAGAACAAGTTGCCGACTTCCTATATAATAGGATTTTTCTCATATTTGGAGCCCCTAGAACAATTGTCAAGATCAAGGACCCTAGTTTATGTTCAAAGTTTTGCTAGCCTTTACTGATCATTTCCAGGTAAGCCATAAAAAGTCACCTTATCACCCACAAGAAAATGGTCAAGTAGAAGTCACTAACAGGTAACTTGAGAATATCCTAACAAAAATAGTTTCATTGGGAAGAAGAGATTGGGCTAGAAAATTACCCAAAGCTGTTTGGGCCTCTAATACAACTTGGAAATCAACCACTAGTTTTACTCCTTACGAGTTAGTTTTTGGGAAGAAACCTCTTCTACCCATCAAATTTTAACTTCAAACTCTTAGAACGATAATGGAGTTAGGCTTAGACCTCAAATGAGCCCAGGTTGAAAGAGTCCTACAACTTAGTGAATTGGATGAACTCCATTTAGAAGTTGTTCACCAAACTAAGCTAGTTCAACAACAACGAAAGGCCTGACATGATAAACACATAAAAGAAAGAGAGTTCCACAATGGAGATTAGGCATTGTTATTTGATTCCCGATATAAAGATCACCAAGGGAAACTAAGGACTCATTGGTTGGGTCCATATGAAATTTCTAAAGTATTTCCAAATGGAGCAGTGCAACTCAAACCTATTGATGGTGACACTCAAACTCTCTTAGTCAATGATAATCGATTACGAATCTACCACAAACCTATCAACAAAGAGGAATTTATGAAGATGGTAGAAATGCAAGGAGAAATACACTGCATTGAATTTGCTATGGTAGATCCAATGTAATTTTCAATTCAACATATCAACTAGATAATAAAAATAAATAAATAAATAAATCTTTGCATGTGTATGTATTTATAATCACTTCAGGGCATTTTTATTGTATTTTTGATCTTTTGGACTTGGATAAATTTTGTTTCTGCCTTGCAAGACTTTATTTTAATCAAATACAAATTCCAGCGCATCTTGTAATGATGCTCTGGAACTTGTTCGTTCGATTGGTGTCATTCCCTGGTTTGTTCCTATAGTCTGGTGCATCTTTTAGTAATGCTCCAAAATGTGTTAATTCCAATGTACTTCATTCTAATCCTTCCTTTCGGTGGCATCTTTCAACGATGCTCCAAATTTTTTTTCCTGCATTATGATGGCATCATTCAACAATGCTCCAAAACTTTGTTGCTACATTCTGGCTACATCTTTCAGCGATGCTTCAAAATTTTTCTTCTTCCTTTCGATGACATCTTTTGGCGATGCTCTGGAACCTTGTTGTTGCATTTCGGCTGCATCTTTCAGTGATGCTTTGGAACTTTTTTTCTTCATTCCAGATGCATCTTTCAGTGATGCTCCAGAATTGTGCTTCTTTCTTTTGGCAACATCTTTCAATGATGCTCCATAATTTTCTTCCTCCACTCTGGCTGCATCTCCCAGCGATGCTCCGAAATTTTGTTCTTTTGTCCTGGCCATATTTTCCAATGATGCTCTATAATTTTGTGAATTCCCTTCCTCTGTAAATGCTCTGACAGTTCTAACGACATACCCATGATCAACATTAAACTTTTCCATCTCTTCTGAAATTCACGCCTAACACTGCCATCTCCTACCATAATAAATCAATATTAGTGTGATCACTTTTCGTCATAATAATTACAAAACTTATTAGCCATCCCATCTTCATCCATAATGAATTCATTACAACCCTTTTCCATTCCATCTGATGATGTTGTTACATCAACATAGGTAAAGCAACTTTCAAAATCATAATGAGACATGAGGTATGTACATCTTTTATTTTAAGTAGGTAAATTATTGTGAATAAAAATGAATGAATTGACACATTCCACCTTCCTATCCAAATTTAGTAAATTGTGCAGATTGTACCTTCACCTGAGACATGGCAATTCATGCACTCTATCCCATGCAAAATAATGATTTTAATGCAGTGAAGCCAAATGCAACAATTAATCTGTGTCCCATCAACAGTGTCAAAGTACAAGTGGTTGAAAGATCACATTTTCTTTGATCTGCACAATAGTCTTGTTCAAATACTTGTTCACCATTAGAGTGCCACAAAATTCAGCAGAAACTTAGCAGAATTGCAAGTAAGAGATAAAATGGGTGGGGCTAAGCGTAAATCAAAACCAACCTCCCTAGATAAATTGTTGGCATTGAGTAATATTTTTGAGTTGTTTCAGAAGATAGGTTGGCTTGAGTTCATGAAGAAATTTTAGGGGCATAACACACAATTGGTCAAGGAATTTGCAAAAACCTTCTTGGATGGGCAGACGATAGTGCATGGAAAGAAGTTTAAGGTAAGCCCTCAAATCATTTCTCATTTGCCTAGTATTAAAAATGAAGGTGTAAATTTAATAGAAACCACAAATATTTCTTATCAAAGAATGATAGAACTCTTTATAAGTGAGGGAGAACCTCATCCTCTACTAGTTGTGAACACTCGTGGCCAAAATAAGGGATTTCAAAGAATGTGAGGGGCAATGTGCCATCATAGTCGGTCCCCCCTTTCAGTTACTCACTCACCTACGCCATGGTGCTGAAAACCCGAATTAAGAGTTAACCTTCTTGCCTTCCTTAATGATTCCATTGTCAACATGATAGAGAGGTTTAAAATTGGTTTAGTACCATTGAAACATCATGGTCTCATTCATCTAATCTATAAACATCATTTCCTGAAGAAAGGAAAAACAAAAGAAAAATGACAAAAATTTCTTCAAAATTTTAAAAACCCTGAACCCCCAAGACATTTGGAGAAAGGTGAGTCATCCATATTGGTGGCTCAAAGTTTGAAAGAACTTGCCCTTGAGCCTCAAAATTCCAAAAGAGCTCCTGACGATGAAGCGTCAAAAAATCCATCCAACATTTTAGACCTTGAGGAGAGACCTAAACTATAAAATGTACCAAAAACCCCAGAGAAGCCAAAAAATGTGGACTTAGTGAATTCTGAAGATGAGAATACTCATCCCCACAAAAATGAAAAGAGGCCTAAAATGAAATTGCAAATACCTCCCCCTTTAAGGAGAAGCAAACAATTGGCTATTGAAATCAACTGTGTTGTGGCTTGTGATCAGTTGCATGTTCCTAAAAAGAAAAAGACAAGACATGAAACCTCATGAAACTATATCCCAATCATATGAGAATATAGTCCAACCATGTGAGAAGACAACCCAGTTAGGTGGCAATCAAAATATGGTTAGCAGTAAATGCCCTGAACTCGAGAAGGAGGATGTTCCATATGAGACATGACAAGCAGAGATAGGGGAACAATTGCCAAACTATATGCTTGTTGAGGATGAGTCTATAGAACAATTTTCGGCCCTGGTTTAAAATGACATAGAACAAGGTTCACTAGAGGTAAATAATGAAGAAAATGTGACTGGTAATGTTGTAGAAATTCCTATTTTTCCTCTTTCCACTAATGTAGAATTTGAAAGATTTGATCATATAGAAACAAAATTAGAAGAATTAAAGGCATAAATTGTTCAGTTAAGATTTAGACTATAGCAAAATGAGGAGCAGATGAATGAGCAACAACAATAAATTGGAGAAAAAACTAAAATTTTGGGGGAAAAAGATCAAGAAATCACAACTTTAAGGGTTCAAGTAGAACATAAAGATAAAACTTGAAGAGTTGCAGTCTCAAGTGCAAAAAATCAATGAGAAAGAAAAGGAGTATTTGGCCAGTTTATCTGAAAAAATATACACATTAAGAGTTTAATTGATAATTTGGTGCAATCACTCATAACCATTGCAGAAGAACAGGAAAAACAAAAAATTGAACTCAATGCTTTCTTGAGCATAACTATTTAGCTAGAGCAAGATTTACAGGAAATCAATGTGAAGCCATTGATGGAATCAAAAGAAGTGCAGACTGAGCCAACTAAAATGGAATGGTTTCAAATTCGCATTCCCATACTATTGGTTAATTTGATGTAAAGATGTTATTTCTTGAGATAAGCATGGGCAGAAAATGCCAAACTTAAGCATGAAATAGTGTTATTGAAACAATTTTATGATAAACTCGATTAGGATAAAAATGATGCATGTCAGATTGGAGAATTGTTACTAGCCTATAGAAAACCATCCCGGTTATATTCCATGTTTTTAAATGAACAAATGTTAAGATGGAAGCTTTTGAGGATTTCTTGCAATTTACCCCATGATCCAGATGATAAACAATTCCTAAAAGCATTCAAAGAGGCAGCCCCTATTCAACAAAATTTGTTGTGTGAATTTTTCATACATAATCTATTTTTGGAAAAATACACTGATTTATTTATCAACCTTTTTGTTGGGGAAGTACAATTTAGAGACTTCATGTCTAATATACATAATAAAATTCATTGGAAGGAGAGAACCAAAGAATATTTGCAAGAAGATAGAACTATGGGACTCAAATGAGATATCCCAACTGAAATCCCTTTTCCTTCAAAGCCGGATTTTGAGGGATTAAAAGCTATGAAGTAATAAGGAACAAATATGATGACAATCTCTAAAGTTTCTTTGAAAATTTCAAAGTCCATGGACCAAAATTAATAGAAAGGGAATGGAGTGCCTGTAAGGAGTAGTACACTCCCCTATCTATGTATCTCAAAAGGAGGGAGATGATCTCCCCCACCAATCTAAGGTGGTCCTACAGAAGGGTTGAAGCATTAACATAAATATTACATCAGCTCAAGACCAAGTGGATAGGGTTGCGATATAGACCTCCATTGCTCCTTCAACCACCCCCTGTAATTTTTGTCACTACAGAGCAATGTCCTGGGGACTTATATACATGACAAATGAGGGTTAAATTCAACAAAGGTTTTCTTAAAAATCCTGATCATTTGGATGAAGAGGCAGAGGACATATATGATCTCAGTTCCAAATATGATGAACTGAATAGAAGGGATGTAGAGAGGCAAAGGACTCATTAGAGAGCAGGATGACCTACTCAGGATTAGGAAGGGGAGGGTGAAGAGGTATAAATAACCTTATTTTTATGATAAGCTAAATACCCTTCTTTTTTCTTACCAACCACTTTAGCCATGCCAATTTGTTTATTTTTAGAAGCAATAATTGTCACTTTTTATAAAATGGTGTATAAATATTTATTTCTCAAATTGATTAGAATTAGTTAACTAATGTTGACACAATGGTATAGAATTTAAGTAATTTTATAGGACTTATGCATGAACGATGAATGGAGTGGATTTCAAGTAGTTGAAGTTAGAGCATCAAAAGTTTGGGCACCATAAATTTAGGCATGCATAATGAAACAATTTCTTTTAAAGCTTTCTGTTAATTTTTTGTTTAAGACTTTATGGCTCCACTCAGAGCCTTTATTATGTTTTATGTCATGAACATCAGTTAGTTGGTTAGTTGTAATTTTGTTTAAGACTTTTTCAATGATATTCTCTTGTCATCTAAAAATTAGGATTTAGTAGTAGTACAATATATATATGTGTAAATACCAAAACAAGGATATGTTGTTATGATATATTCTAAATACTGTTTAGCTATGTTATCTATGTTGTTACACTTTTATGATATGAATAAATAAATATTGAGTCTTATTCTGAGTAATTTATTCTGAGAAATGGAAGTGCTATGAATGGATTTACTTTGAAGTTGCAAAAGTACCACATGTGATTTGAGCTAATCGTAGGAATGCCCGAGAGTTGGCCACCCGAGGGATTTCATAGAGTAGATAAGTATTTTTATTGTTAATATTATTAATTCCATTATGTACATGTTAAATTTAGATGAACGTCACTTTTCTTTATGTCAAGCTCTATCATGTGTTCTTGCAGGTTGTGGTTTTAAGTTTATGATCTTTAAGTTATGTTTACTTGAAAATTTTAGAGCACCCATTCCTGTTGTTAATTACAAGTTGTTAAATGTACTTTCATTAGTAGTTAGTTGCTTTCATTTAAATTTCATAGTTTAACCATAAGTGTTGATTCATAGATAATTTACATGCCTTCTAGAATAGGATTTTGAATGCTTTCTAGCTTAAACAATTTTGTGCTTTCTAGTTTAATTTCTATTTTTAACCATTTCAAAAATCCAAAAAATCTTGCTAAGAGAGATGGCCAAAATATACCCTATTGCATACAACCTTCAAACACTACCTGGTTGACATAATTGACATATTTTTAAATAAAGTGTTAGCACCTTACAATATCTTGTAAGTCCTCAGATGTGCTACCGACTCAAAAAGGTGGACATGTCATCCCGTTGAAACTGGCTGGTAGGCATCTAGAACTGTCCCTTGGATAGGGACAACAGGGCCCATCTATAATATGCACTGGGTGAAGAACCCAGTCCATCCCTGAGTATCCACTACAACCACATAAGTAAAAATTAAATCAGTATCATGAGGTGTATAAAATTGAAACATGATATGTATATACATGAGATAAAAATTGGAAATCCTGAAATGAAACAATATAAATAATTGTCATACCTAGGTCCCCTGGCTGCTAGAATGGGTCGGGGGGAGGAGGTGCACTCGGTCCTACACTTTCAGTTTTAGGAGCCGCCCTAGATGTAACAAGGGTTGGTGGGGCTGATGAAACAGGAGTAGTTGGTGGAGGGGATGACATCCTCCGCTGCCTCCTGGGTCTCGATGGCATCGCCCTAACCTCCTTGGCCTACTCCTGCTCCTCCTCCTGTTGCTCCTCCTTTCTGTTATTGCCTCTATGCCTCTGCCTCTATTTGGGTGGCTATGGAGGCATGTCCCCCTACAAGTTGGGATACCCCTAGGGGCTTCCACTAGAAAAATTGGGGCGGAACAGTGTGTCACCCACCATGTTGAAAAGGCTTGGTCCACACCAACGTTGTCTAGTGTGCCCATCAATGGCAACTTAGTGTCATCGATGTCACCGTTGAAGAGATCTACATCTACTAGAGTAGGGTGTAGAAGGTCCTCAGGCCTTGTCGCGCTCCACACAACTCAGGTGTATGTGGGGATAGGAGGGGGGATGATTTGTACCTGCCCATGCTGTCGCATGACCTGGCTCCAATAATGTGGCATAATCACAAAATCTGTGCACCCGAGGATGTATCAGTTGCATTGTAGTTTTTGAACGAACCTAAGATCATCCACTCACTAGAAATATCGACGAGGTCTCCACTTGATTCTATCTAGCATCAAGGTGTCAAATTGTAGCCGCTAGAACTGCAAGTCGTCATACCTCCACTGCCAAGTGAGATCATATTAGTGGGTCGTTGGGATAGCGTAGTTCCATGTCTACGGATACCCCTCTGGATTGGTGAATGTGATGTGGGTGAAAGTCCACACCTAAAGAAGTGTGCATGCTATAAGGCTATGGTACTCATAGTGGAAGTACCGACTGAGCTCCTAGTAGAGGTACACAAGCATGTTGAGGCCCCTATGCAGGTGAGAGCCTCGTGCATATATGGTGACCCTCATGGTGATTGTAACCACCATGACATAGTGCAACAAAGGGGTAGTGGTATGGGCTTGGTCAAACCATCAAGTGTAGATGTGCTTGGTCTCATCCCCGTCGTCTATCCGACTGGAGTAGTATAGAACCCAATCTGATTGCTCCTATGGTGAGAGAGAATCATAAATCACCACCCGTAAACCACGAATGGGAAGCCCAAGGATGTGGTAAACATCCTCCAATGTAATGGTCATCTTTGCAATTGGTAACTGGAAGCTAGAGGTAGTGGTGTACCATTGCTCCATCAACGCCATCAACATGTGGTCATGGTACAACATATCTAGTATGGTATATATGTGCCAGAGCTTGACTCGCTGTAGGTGGGTGACCTCATCATTAGTAATTCGGTCCCTCTGATCTCGTAATAGGTGAAGCACCTACCCTCTGAGGTGCTCTCTAATCTCTAGATAGTCCTGCGAAAGAAGCAAATGTGTGTTAGTACATAGAAAATTACAAAAAAAATCTAAGTAGAAGGAATTTAAGGACGCACGTGCATCGTGCAGGTGTCCTAGTCCACCATTAATGGCGCAGGGATTATAGTGCATCCATGGGATGCTAGCACGTGTTGAGGATGCACACGCACACCCAAGACACCTACACACCTAAAACTCTAAAAACATGCAAAAAATCACTAAAAAATGACTAACAAAGTGGTTTCGAGGCCTACCTGGTCTACCTCAAGACCCTTGGTGATGTATGTACGTAGTTGGTCTAGCCTTGGATCCTCGTAGTACATCTACTCGACATTTTGATGACTTTATCTCACAAAAGTCAGCAAAATCCTTGCAATGAATGGTGCAAATGACCCTTCTTGGGGCCCACCTAGGTATATATAGGTCCCTTGGGCCCCATTTTTCATAGAGTTTGTGGCTCCCTAGTTTCTCTTGATTTTACCTCACCTAGTTGGGGGAAAACTTAGGAGGGGGCATATAGTCATTTCTTCACCATATTTTTCTTCTAAACCATCAAATTTTTTCTTGACCATTATTATTGCCATTGTAGCTTCTTCCGATTTTTAAAACTGACTTAAAATTGAGTTTTGCAAAGAAAAAATTATGCGATTTTTACGACCGGTCCTACACTTCTTACTAAGCTCAGTTGTTGGTGGGAACCTTCAGTACTGGTTGGCTTGACCTTGGTGACCTTTGAGGTATTTTCTTTTGGCATGCAAATCCATAAAACTTAATGTTTGAGTGAATCCTTTTCCTTTTCTACTTTAGTGTGGCTGATTTTTCCTAAATTCGAGCCCACTAAAGTGGGGGCAAAATGTAATGTTGTAGAATTGCACTTGGGGGAAATTCCACATTTTAACACTTTTCCTAGCATTTATGATGCCTAAACGCATTAGTGGAAAAAGTTCCATGGGTAAAAAATTCACAATTCTAGCTCCATGCGGACCAATGGTGAAGCAATAGTAGCATGACGGCACATTTCTTGAAAACCTATGCTTTGGATGCCTGCATGACTTGCAGACGTCTACATGATGCACTAGTGTCCTGGCGGTTTTCCAAGTTTGAAATGAGGAATCTTGAATCCTGACTCTTGACATGTGTCCTAGCAGTAATATTTTTGGGAATAACGACTCTTTGCTTCCCTTGCATGTAATCAAACCCCTCATTTGCTCTCATTTTGGGGGTTCATTCAATCAATCAAGCTTCTCTCTTCTACTTCACTCTTGAATCTCTTTCACTCTTGACAACAACACTTCTACAAGCAAAGCTCTGTCAGACTGAGGTCCCTCCAACGACCAAATATCTCTAGCAAGCATTCAATAGTGCATCCATGTGTTCAAGAGGGGGTTGAGGCTTGTTGGTAACACTCTCTTACTCTTTTCTATTTGCAAATAGATTAGATCTCTTGTTCATTTTCTAATTGGTGGTGTGGATTCTACTCCTGAAGTGGGTTTTTCTTTCACCACTCCCTTTGTCCATTTCGGTTACACTCTCTTTCTATTTGGTTGTTTGTGGAGGTGGGAACACCAAAGCAGGGGTTTGACTACGACAGACCCCTATACAACCCCAACATTTTCCCTCATTTATTTTTTGTGTAGGCTACAAAGTGGAGCTTGGAGTGAAGACTTAGACGTCCGATTGAGGGTAAGTTTTCTCCAAGTTCTCCTTGTATTTCCTCATAGTTTATGTTCTCTATTTTATCATTCCTATTAGTAGACCTCAAATCTGGGTTAGGTAGTGAAACTTTGTTTTAACCACTTGAGTTCTTGAGTTCTTTGTTGCTCAGGACACCAGTGTGCCATGCTGGTGTCCCGAATCCATATTGATGTCCTTTGTCCGAGAGCTCCTCTGTCGGAGGAAAGAATCTAGAAGTTTCACTCTTTTAGAATTTGAAGTGGTCTTCTATGATAGTTAACCTATATACAATTCCTTTGCAATTTCTTCATTCAGCTTATGTTGAGGTGGATAAGGGCGGTCCGTTCCCTAGGATTCTCTTGAGAATGAAGAGACTTATGTGTAGTGAATCCCCCTTATCTCAAACTATGTACAAGGACAAGTCCAAACTCAAAGTATAAATCCATAACCACAACTTTGTCTCATATCTATGAGATTGTCCTCTATTGGAGTATTGATAGAGACATTTTCTAAACATACACAATATAATCACAAAATCTCTCAATCTTTAGCCATTGAGCTAAGTACCCCTATCTTCTTATTTTACTTCCTAAAATGGTAATTACATGTGTCAAAATTCCAATACCCTACCAATCATTAATTAACTTAGGTTGATTTGTGCTTATCAAGTATGTATTCCATTAGATTACCCAGGTTAAATTAGGGAAAGTTTATTTTCCTTTACATTTTTGGAGAACATGTCTAATCATACTCTATTGGACCTTCTCTTTTGGATTATATTAGGGTTTTCATATCTTCATTTTTGTAAGTTTACATTTTATTTTTAGACTTGAACTTCTCTTTATATCCTTGTGCTTCATTAATATATCTTTTTCTATTAGGGTTTATGTGCTTTATTGTGATATCTTTCTCACCCTCCCTACTCACTCTTAGCTATCCATGTTAGTGTTAGGATTAAGGTTCCATCAACCTTGTAGTTCCTATGTTATTTAATTTTTTCTATCATCCCTTTCAAGGTGTCTCTCGGTGCCTAGGGTGTTAGTAGAAAACCATTTGTAATAATATATGTGCCTATAGTTTGTAAATGCATTCATAAGGAATTGAGGGGTCCATCAACAATAGTAAATAACTAGTTGAAACAAAATTAATGAAATCCTCAAATTAGGAACTTGGAAATGAGGGAAAGGTGTATCTTGGTATTCCATGCAACTCTTAACATTAGTGTGAATGAGGTATATTACCTAACTAGTTCACCTAGTAGGTCATACTCACACAAGTTTTCATATTAAGTTTACCTAGGGGTATATGAATATTTCTAGAAGTCTTAATTTTCATGTGATCTTATCTTGTCATTTACTTTTTGTGTCTCATGTCATAGAATTAAGACACTTGTCATGATTTTGTCTAATCCTATCTCACCTTCCCTATATAAGCAAGGCCCTATTGTATATTTTGCATCAAATGGGATGTACTATCATTCATATCAAGCAAGCTATTCTCTTGCCATACTCTTTTATGGAAGGTTATCTTTGGTTTTGTAGGTGATCCTAGGGTATGTGAGCTCACTATCAAATCCTACATCAACTTTTCCAATTTGGGTTGTTGGAAAGCAGGTAAATGATGTATTTTGAGATACCAAAATGATTGACTACACATTCTAGAGGGGTTCCAAGGTGTAGGGTGTTTGGAATTTTGAATGAGGCTTTTGAGCTCCTCATGTTTTGGAAAATTCTAATGGTATTCTTCTTCCAATATCTCTATAAATTTGAGCTTTGAGATGGTGGTAAAATATGATTTTTTTGAATACTCTTTTTTGAGAGTTCACAAGTACACCAATGTTTTCATATTGAAGGCAAAGGAGTGAAGGAAGTGTGTTACATATTGTAATCTTATTTTGAAGATAATACATACTTGGCCTCTCTTATTTGTGGAGTTTGTTTCCCTCAAGGGTTTCTCCAAATAAGTATTGTATTATGTGATCTATTCTCATGAGGTGGATAATTTCTTGTTGATTTTATTTCTTTAAATCTTTAAATAGTATTCTACAATTAAGGAGACTCAATTGAATGGTTTTTTTCAAGAAAATAATACTTAATTTAATATTTGCATACAAATTTTAGATTTTAATATTGTAGTGGTTTTCCTTTGTTATCCCAATAGTTAGGGTTTCACTTTTAGATTTGATATATTACTATTATTTCTAGTTTTTTAGTCTAAATGTGTGCATTTAAGCCTTATTTTATATCTTTTGTTTATGCCTAGAATAAGTACCTATTTAAATCCTACTATGGCCACTTATTCTACTAGCAATGATATCTTTATGGTGCTTATTTTGAGATGAACTTATATGACAAAGAAGATTATGACCATGATGTTCATTTGGTTGAACAAGATGTTTAAATTTCAAATCAAGTTTTGACAGAAGCATTACAACAAATCCAATGTCATTGTTGACCTGTGAATGGGGCATTTTACCTAACCGGTTCATCACCTAGGTCCTATTCAGACTAGTAACTTAAGTTTACATAGGGTGTGCACATGATACTTATCACTTTGTGTCTCAAGTCATAATATTAATATGCATGCCATAATATTTTTCAATCATATATCTCACATTGGTCTATATAAGCAAGGGGTTTCCCTTTGTATTCATTTCAATCCATCATCATTGTATAATTGTGTCCTTTAATAGAATAAATTATTATCACATTTTATCTCTCTTATGCTTTCATTAAAGCTCCTAATCTTGGGTGGCTACATCTTCAACCAAATATTGCACGGTATAGAGAATTCTATACCAACGCTTACTCTCATCATCAATTAGATAAAAATTTCTATGATATATTAGTAGATTATCCTATTGACATGGAAATTTTACAAGATCTTGGATCCTTGGTGAATCTTTCTAATGTTTAACCAACCCACTCACTTATTTTTATCCCACTCCTACCACCTATATAGCTACCACTAGCATCAAACCTATTGTTACCCCTATTAATTTATTCCCACCTCGTTCTCTTTAGGCCTACCTAAAGGTTGTACTTCATATTTCATTACTCCAACTAGTACCTCCACCCCTTCTAGCATTCCACCTATTTCACTACAAATTTACTAATTTTACACCTTTTATCATGTTATCTCCTCAACCAAACCATAATCAATGCTTTTCATATTATAACCAACCCATTTACCTCTATATCCATTCCTCTTACTCCCCAACCCCTCTACACCCATCCCACCATGTCCCATACTCCTCATACTACTATTTTTCCTAACACCACCTTGGATACACTTGTGAAAGAGATAAAAATTATAGAAAGATAACTTAAGGATAACAAGAAGGATATTATTGCATACAATCCTCCATATTATATGTCTTCATATTTTGAGGTTGTTGCTTGTATGTTGCCTCTAGTATTTGTTGTTCCTTGCTTTGAGATGTAATGAAAAAGGAGAGTTGAATGTTCAATTATTATCATTCTTAGTAGCATCTATTGATATTATATATGATTATTTGATCTTACCTAATTTATTCCTAAAATCCCTCAAGGATTATATGATATTCAATGGTTTTATTCATTATTTACAAACACTTAAAAATGTCTTGAATGATATACACACTCAAATAAGGTATACTATCATCATTTACTCCTCAAACCCATCCTCTTTTTTCTTAATTGATGAAATTAGCCTAGCTATTTAATAATTTATGTCATTTGCATCTATTAACCTAATTAATTTAATTGGGTTAATTCACCCCCTTTCATGCTACCATTTCATCCTATTAAATTGAATAAATCTACTTATTTAATTTAAGTCCCTAAGTCTTCTTATTTAATTAAATAACCCTAAATTATTTAATTAAATATCATTTCACTTTCCCCCTTTTCATTAAATCAATTTATTTAATGAATATCATCTAATTCCCCTTAATTGCATAATTAAACCTTTGTTTAATTATCAATTACTAATTAATCTAATTCCCTCTGACTTGCAAGGGAATGTTCCTCCTTTGCACATTCTTCCAAAAGGAATATTCCACTTTTGCACATTAAAACTTTGTTTTAATTTGCTAAATATCTATTTTCCTCACCCATGAGAATATTCCAAAAAATATTCTCTTTCTTCACTCATTTGAAAAAGGGGAATATTCCTTTTTGAAACAAACTTTTGGGATAGCTTTTGAAAGTGTGTTTATTTGGATAAAGGTGAACCCTTGATTAAATCTCATCACTGATTCTCATCACTTGATGAGAATCTATGATCCATGCCTCCAAATTCCTCCATCCTTGATCATTGATTAACCTTTTTGATCTCAACCCTTCATTTCTCATTTGTCCTCCTATAAATAGGTCACTATTTGGAGACAAATGGATCCATAGTTTAACATCAAACTTATGTTGTTAGAATCACTCTCACTTGAACTCACATTCAATACCATTTTAGCTTAATTTACTTGCATATTAGCTTAGCTTCCATTAATGGCTTTCATGATAACATAGATGCATCCATTTAGTATATTGTGTAATTAGGGTTTTAATCTTTTTAGCTTAAAATCCATTTAGATTAGCTTTGCATACACCCATATCAATCATGTTAGCATAGATCATGTTAAAATAGCTTGCATCATGTTCATTTAGCTTTAAATCATGTTTCATCACACATCTATCATTGGTTTCGTCGATTCTTTTCAATTGAATTGATTGAAACACGATCATTTATCCACGGGATTGGGAAAGGGTTGACATTCCACATCAATGTGACACCACTCCCCCAATAGGATAAGTTTAAATGGATTAGAATAGGCATTTTTAAAGCTTTCATATTTTAATATGTTAGGTTTTAATGGATGCTTACTTTAGTTTTTATTGATTGATCTTATTGGGATTGAAATTTAGTGGCATAATTACATTTTGTATCCTCATGGATCAAGTTTAGTTGGCCCATACTAATCCGTCGGTCACATTTTTGGCACTAGAAGGAGGGCTTAAACTAACCAATCTGACGAATTTCTTGTTAAAACTCTATTTCCTTGTGTTTTTAGGTACAACGATGTTATTGATTATCAATTCACGCATTTGATGATGCATCGCTATACAGCGATGCACCTGAATTTTAGTTTATCTATGCATAATTAATCTAGCGACGCTTAATTAATTTTGTCATTGCATTTAAATATAACAACACCAATTTAATTTTTTGGCACATAATGAATTTCTTTTTAGTGATGCAATTGATATATCGACGCATTTGACTTCACTATTTTATGCAAAGGGCCACTATTTATTTTTTAATATGGTGACGCATATCTTATATAGCGACACTATTGATGAATTTCAATGACACAATTAATTTCAACATCCCAAATTACTGGTAAATAGAAATAGAACTTGAATTTTTGACATGTGCTTTAATTTTTTACTTTATCTAATCACTAAAATGTATCTGACTTCTTGTTCTGGTTTTTAGACTAATTGATTTTGTAGGTTTGGATGATAACATTCGAAGTGAAGGAGCATTTTATCATTAATTGTATAATTGTAATAAGTGTTTCGACACTTTTGGGGCAATTATAACCCATTTATGATGCTTTATTTATTTCAGACTTTAGGACCAAACTAGCTTTCAATTGGATTTTAAAATGAATGTTCAAATTGGTTAAAATTGAATCCTCACATCATTTTTCTTGTTGGATTAAAATTGAACAATACAACTTCCACACTTTGTTTGGTGTTTAAAATAAATTCATTTTGCTATGATGGATTAAAATGGAAATATGTTTGATTTGTCTACATATTCTTGCTATGCGTATCCAATCCCCTTGCACTTCATGCAATCTTGGGTGAAGAGAAACACACAAATCTACTTTTTTGCTTAGAGGCGCTTATCCTCTCCCCTTGTGCCTATTGGAAATCTTGGGTGACAAAAAGAATTTTATGCTTTAAACATGTGTAACCTTTAAAGGGCCTACCTCCCAACTTATGAGAGGGAACAAACCAAGCGGTGCTTTCTATCTGGCTCACTGTATAAGTAATTTGGAGTGACGAAAGTCACTAACCAGCTAGTTGTGGTTGTCCCATACTGACGAATGTTTCCCCTAGCATCCTTGTGATGCATTAAAACCCTTAGATGTTTCTAAGGGCTGGGAGGCCTCTTAATTTAGTAGAATCACTGCATGTATGGAACCAGTCTATCTCGGATATGGTTATTAAAAAACCTTGTTGTAGTGGCTAGCCAAGTCCAATTCTGAAGTGTATTTCAAGGTAGTGCAAGGGAGTAGCATTGTGCCTAAAAGTTACTTACCATGTCCAGTTTTTGATTGAGGCATAAAGAAAATGGGGAATGGACTCCTTTGCTTGGCTTGTCAAGACATTACATTTCCTTGACATAGCCTATTTGTCCACTTCATCTTCATGAATTAATCATCTCTTCCGATGATGGTAAGCCTACTAAAAAATACGTACTTGATCTATCTAGGATTGTAAATGTTTGTGTGAATGGTGGATCTAGACCTGCATAAACATAAACAACAAACACAACATTAGTCAATTATGCAAATCAAAACCATCATTCCCCATTAGATTCATTTGAAGCATAAAGAACAAGAAATAAAGTAAAGAACACAAATAAAGCAATCTAAATCCTATTCAAATGCTCAAACCCTCAATCCCATGGGGGAATTGGTGTTATTTTGATGTGGAAAATATCCCTTTCCTAATTCCTTGCAAGCTTGATGATGATCAATGGTGCTCCTTGAAATTTTTTTCCATAACCTAGCTATGAAATTGATGAAAACTATGAAACTTGGATGAGAATAGATGAAATTGCTCAAAACATGAAGATAATGATTTTTGCATAAAGTTGTGGATCCAAAATTAGTAAAAGAGCTCTCTATTTATAGAAGAGAAGGATGTAAGAATGAGCAAAAAGGATGAATGTGGGACTAAAGATCAACCAATGACATAATGCCACTTGTCAACATGCTAGTGGAGAGAGGTGGAGCACATTTTGATGAATGTGCACATTAATGCCATTAGGTGGAGATTTGAAATTTAAAAGTTAGCTTGTGGAGGAAGATGTGGAAGAGGAGTTATTACCACTTAGCTCAAGAAAAAGGACTTGTAAGAGAAATAAATGCCAAGTTGGAGGATAAGACATGTGGGAGGGAAAATTCAAATTTGAAGAATATTCCAACTTGATGCCCTTTTGAATGAAAATGGAAGAATTAATAAATCAATTAAATTGATTTACTTGCACAAATTGCAAAATCTAGAGGATTAGATGGATTAGTGTTAGGATTAACCATGATTTGATTAACTTAGATGATAATTAGCTAATTTGACCTTTTGACTTAGATTTTTGGATTTATTTAAGTCAAAATGAGAGGAATATGAATATTAGAATTAATTAAATAAAGTTTTATTTATTTAATTAAAGAGGAATGATGTTAGACTTAAATCAAATGAAGGTTAGTTTATTTAATTTAAAGGAGATGACTTTAGAACTTAATTAAATAAAATGAATTATTTAATTAAAAGAGGGACATTAGGATTAATTAAACAAAATTATTTATTTAATTAATAGGAAATAATGATTTAATCAAATAAAGTGGATTTATCTAATTAAAAGATGAAATATGATGAATTTAATCAAATAAGGGTTATTCGATTAAATGGTTAGAAAAGGAGATGATTTAGGATGAAGTGGTGTTAGTAAATCAGGATTAGGTGTACGAGATCAATCAGTATATTTTACGTATCTACAGTTTGAGAGTTAGTTTAACACTTGCTTGATCCTGAAAAGAAACATAAACAAGTCTTTTCAAAATTTCAAACCCTTTGGTCTAAGTATGGATACCCTTTGACAAAACCTTGATATTGATGCTTGTCCTAAGGATTTATTCTTAGAGACTTCTAAATATTTTTGGTTTACATATCAATCCATACTTTCCAAAGTTAACTTAGGTAACTATACCCCTAACTTCATCCTTTTCACAAAATGGACTTTGTCAAATTAACGGATGTTTTTAACATAGACATTTAGTCTTAACTTAAGAAAGACAAGTATTTTTGGTAAAAAGAAACTCACTTAAGCAAGATAACTTGACAAATTGAATCCCACATGACCATTTGGTGTATGATTGCTCTGGTTGAACAACTTGACCTTATGCCTGCTATCATTCAACCAAAATTTGAACTCATTGAAGGAGAACAAACCAATAAAATTAGTAGTTTGAGAAGCTTCACTTTTGAAACAAAGGAAACACCAACCCAGTGGAGAAACACAACATCATCATAGAGGAAGAAGAGGAACAAGCTGATATTGTGGTTGGAAGGACCATATTAACACCACTCGTGTGACAATAAATATCCTCTTTTCTTCCATAAACTTAAACTTTTCTAAATGATCTCACACAAAATCAAAATACCCAATAGAAGGTCTACATTTTATCACTTCAAACTTAGGCATCATAGTCAAAAAGATATCAAAAAACACCTTGAGGCACTCTATCAAAATAGGACTAGATTGACAAGGAAATTTACATACATGTTTCAAGGAATAATCCATGATTGCATTCCTTTCTTGAAAGTCAAAATGTTGGTCTTTTCCACGATCTCAAACTTCTCTAAATGATCTAATGAAAAATCACAGTCCCTAAGAGAATGTCTACATGCTGCTATTTCAAACTTAGACATTATAGTTCAAAGTATATTAGAAGATGTATCCTAAGACAATACCGTAATTGAGATAAACCCCTAAGGAAATGTTTTATATGCTATTTCATGAGTGAACTATATCTACACATTTCACAAGAACTTCTCTTTGATCATAGGATTTGAAAACTTTAGAGTTCTAGCATGTTTCTCACCACCTTGGTCTTTAAAAACAAAGGTTCACTTTAATTCAACATTGGGTCAAACACCTTCATCCACCCCTTCATTAAAATCCAAACTTCACTTCACAATCTTTTCAAAAATTTTGAACACACCAACACTTTTGGACTTTGACATCTATCAACCAACCCCTAACTTAGCTACCTTGTATGTGAAATGAATACTTTTCCATGCATTTGGCTAAGTTAGTTATCATCTTTGAACTCATTTATCTTGAAGGTCACAAGTCTACCCTAAAGATTCACAAGTTCATAAACATCCTTTATCTAAATATCAAAACATAAAACTTAAGTCAAAAGTGTTGTCCCAAAAAATTGTTTGCAAAAGATCACTCCCCATATCATTCATCTTTTCATCTCCCACTACCATCATTTCTCCAAAAATACTTACATCATCCCTTTTACCTAGATTTGAGTCAACTAGAGAGTTCAAACATTACAAATCTCAACACAACTTTCCCATAGGTGACCCAAAATTTATGGTAAAAACAAGATCACAATACAAGAGAATCATGGAGAAAACTAGAGTCATATTCACCTCAAGTGATCCAAATCCTCTAGAATTTGATCCAAGAAGTCACATTAACCCATCAAAACAACCTCATCTCCATTAGGGCCATATGAGATAGAAGACATCATGAACAATCCATTTGGACTTACTAGGGAAGAAATCATGGAGCCTCAAGCCTTAGAAAATATAGTTCCCAATTCCCCATCTTTTGCTGCACAATCATTAACACAAGGCTTGAATTCATCCACTATCCAAACACCTCCATCACTAGGGCTAAAATAAAACATCTATTCCTAGTCTTGCAACTAGTCTTGCTAAGGGCTTTGGCCACACTCTTCCATTTTAAAGTAACAAAATTGTGGGTACTCTCAACACCACTCCATCCCAAACAACCACTTGGACACCAAAATTTGGTGCTCCTCCCATTCCTGAAGATCCCCGACATCCATATAAACCACTTACACTCCACTACTCCACAATGAACTCAACATATTGAGGACACCCATCTTCATCCATACCCATGAGTACCACAAGTGTGCTTGACATCCCACAAAGTAGCATGGACCAAGTATCACAAGTAGACCCAAAAGGGCAAGGGAATACCCTCACGCAAAATAAATCTTCAATGCCACATGGAACATCTTCATCAAATCCTCTTGTTGATACATCAAACCTAGTAGTTTCCCAAAACACATCTGTCCCATCCATCATCAACCCACATCAAAACAATCCCTTGATCCCAAATCCTGTTAACCAAGGTAATACTATGGCCGCATCTCAAACACAAGGGAATCCCCAAAACAACGATCAAGGGAATCCTTTCAATCAATGGACCCATGGTCCTAATGTCCCCTTAACATCACAATATTTAATGACACCATCATCATATTTACCGTTTGTCCCCTAAGTTATGCAAAATCAAATGAGACCTCAAACTTACATTCCTCCATCTCAATCCACTATCTTGCAAGGAATGTTAAACCAAGCAAACCCACAATCTCTCATCAACAATCTGCAACCCACACAAACCATCAACACCCAAAACCCATCATAGATGTCCCAACCATTGATTGATTCTACATTGCAAGCGCATGCCCTAGATTTACAACACACCCAACAAGATTATCAACAAGCAGTCCAACAACATCAACATGTAGCCTTAGTAGCACAACAACAAAAACAATAGTAAGTAGCCTTAGAAACACAATAACAATAACAACAACAACAAGCAGCCTTAGTAACACAACAACAACAAGTAGCATTAGCAAAAAAACAACAATAGCAACAACAACAAGCAGCCTTAGTAGCACAACAACAACAACAACATCAAGCGGCCTTAGCAGCACAACAAGCAACCCTAGTAGCTCAACAACAAAAACAAGCTCAACAGTATTCCCAAAAAAAAAAATTGATTGCACAACAAGAACAACAACAACATGGCTTATACTATAACACTTAACAAAATATTGTCAACCCAAACATGTTAAGAACATATGCGCCTACACCATCATCACCTTATCCTACACCACTATACACACCATACAACACCTCATCATATTAGAATCCCACTACACTTCATCCACCATCCCGCAATATGAAACATATGTTCCTCCACCAAGTCCATAAGACAATAGGAATCACAACTCAAGGCGCTAACACAAGAAATGCAAGATATCCATATGGGTAAAATGAAGAAACCCCATACACAAAACCTATGCCCATATCCATTTGATCGAAACATCGCAATGGTGTCATTCCCTCCTAGTTTTGAAATCCCCAAATTTGACAAATACAAAGGGAGAGGAAGTCTTGTGGACCATATCAAAGAGTTTAATGTCATGTGTATGGAGGTTGCCTATAATGAGTCCTATTTGATGCTCCTCTTCTCGAGAAGTTTAAAAGGTCCTGCCATGGAGTGGTTTTCTCAATTTCCTCCAGGTATCAAAACTTTCCAAGAAATCATTGAAAAATTCATGGATCACTTATCCTTAAATCTTGATATGGATGCAAGCTTAGAAGAGTTATATACTCTCAAACAAAACATAAGAGAATATTTCACCAATTTCTTGCAACAATGGAGGCAAAGAGTGAGTAAAAGCAAGTGGCCAATTCCTAATTAACAAATGGGAATTATAATAGCAAATATAGATCTAGTTCTATCCTTCCACTTGAAGATGCAGTGCATTACATCTTATGATGAGCTTATCCCTAGAGCCCTTAACATCGAGAGAGCTCTAATCTCACAGGGAAATACTCAAGCCTACAAAGACAATGCCCATCAACTAGTTCAAATGACAAGCCTTGTATCTAGGCTAAGAATAAGAACATAAAAAATGATGGTGTGGTAGATGCTAAGGTGGTCCTATGTGCTCCTAGGCCAAACAACAATCAAACAACTTACATTCAACCAACTACACAACAAACAACAACACTACAAAATAATTAGATCAACAACATTGAAACTCAACATAGGCAAACTCCCAACAAGAACAACTATCTAAAACACAAATACACATAGTTTTCAAAACCCATTGAGACTATCATGAAGAAATTGGTATTCAAACCTGATAACGCTTTCAAATTTCAAAAACTACTAAGAATCGTAGGAGAAACCACCCTGATACAACAAAAAATATCTTTGTGATTTCACAAAATCAAAGGGCACAAAATATTGAATTGTATGAGACTCAAGAATATTATCCAAGATCTCATCGAGAGTGAAGACATATCTATTGAAGTACTAGCTATCAACCAAGATCTTAAGATATACAAGAACCTTATGCCAGATCATAGCAAAGGGAACAACACTGGGAAAGCTAAATATTACACAAACGTGCAACATGCTTATTCCAATGTGGTCACTTCCTATGATAGCATCATCACTGTTGTCACCATCAAAGGTCCTAGTGTGGAGTGTGGAGTCACCACATGACATGGAAGATTCACCATCCAAGGAGCTCCATCTCAATCTAGGGTACAACCTGCTTTGCCAACATCAAATCCTAGCAACTATAATCTCCTAGATCAGCTTAAGAAGATCCTCGCATAGATTTATAACTTAGAAATATTGAGGCTATCCCATGCATATAGGGAAATCTTAGAGAAGGCTCTATCTATGTCATACATCCCTGAGGATATAGATATAGAGCAATTTCAAGCTATGGTAGGGCATATCACTAATCATCTTCTCACCTTCTCGAAATAGGACATACCATCACAACCATCTCATAATTATGCTTTACACCTTGAGGTAATCATTAATAAGAACAAGGTAAAAAGAGTTTTAGTAGATGGAGATGATGGTCTAAATATTTACACCCTTTAGTTAATAAAAAATCTGGGCTATTCAAAGGATACCATTGAGAAAACAAAGAGTACCACCATCAGAGCATATGATGATCAAGAGCGAGTATCACAAGGCATCATCACACTACCCATCCAAGTGGGACCTGCCATCACATAAACTACATGCCAAGTGTTAGACCTTGATCTTCCCTACAACATCCTTCTTGGCCAACCTTGGATCCATACCCTAAAGTCATAGCTTCAACCTACCATCAATGTGTAATGTTTCCTTTTGAGGGTAAAGAAGTTACCATCCATGTAGATCTTGAGCCTTTTTTCTACTGCAAGAATATTGAGGCCAAGTTCTATAAGATCCCCCAAATACCCAAGAATGATGAAGGGCCTACACCATTTACCTCATTTATTCACCCATCATCCCTTACATCTACCTTAGAAATGAAAACATGCATTGTGCATAACATACTCGACATCAAAGCAGTGATCTAGGATGATGGTTGTGGAAACTATAAGCTAACAAAGGATACTTTTGTGTTGGGAAAGCAATCTCTTTCTCCAAAATCTCACGAGAAACCCACACCTAGCAATGATGTCCTTGAAACTATCAAGATGGAAACTACTACCTTCACCAAGTGGATGGACCTAGAAAAAAAAGATGTCAATGAGGAAGATGTCTCTAAACTACTATATCAAGATGAACAACTCATCCCCGTTCTTCCCATGGAAGATGAAAACAAAGGCTTACAACTAATGAAGATTTGGGGATATAACAAGAATGAGAAATTGGGACAAAATGACAATGGTTTTCTAGAACCCATCGTTCTTGAGAAACATCCAAAGAATCTTAGCCTAGGTTGTAGTACTAGCAAGGTTACCCTTATTGGAAAAGGTACTTCTGCTAAACGGGTTGAGGCTTCCTCTTGTTACCAACATCGCGTGATATTACCCTAGACAAATTCCCCCTTAATGTGGCTAACCTATTTGAGAATAACTTCCTTTTCATGGTATCTATATCATCCTTCACCTAAAGTGACCGACCAAATAAAATACGCCTAGTATACCCACAACTCATTGACTTGGACCAACAAGGAGCACTGATTCTATATTTATTCGATAATGATGAATCAATCTCAGAATTCATGGGACTCCATGAAAAATTACCATGGGTAGATCATAAAGTAGGTTTTGACATAGAGCTCAACACAAGGGTGTACTACAGGGAGATGATTGAATCCTCCAGTCAAAAAATTGATGACATGCAACTAACTTGCAAATATTTGAGTGAAAACAACACTGATGAGACCATAAATTGTCTCATATTTTATCAAAGAAAATCATCTATTTCTTCTTAATGCATTAATGTTAAAGTGGATTTGAGTGATGATTGAAAGTTCTTTAGCTTGTTTAAAGTAGAATATAAAGTAGATGTTTGATTTATTTTTAGTAATTAAATGTGATCCAAATTGCCTCTAATATGTCTCCATGAAGTGTTTAAGATGATATAATGCAGATAAATGAGTTATTAAATAACTCATGGGAAGAAGAAGCTTCATAGACACTTGTAGCAGAGAGCTCCAGACACTTGAAGCAGTTAACTCCTGAAACCTTTAGAAGGCTTTGAAGAAGTAATGAGAAGATAAAGAAGAATCCCATAACACTCCTACATTCATGAAAAATCATGGAGCGTCAATCATTCCAAAATTAATGGGATGAGTATTTGTTTCATGTTGAGTTCAAAGATCTCTCACAGTTACTACATTTCATGATTCCTTCTTCCACCAAAGATAACTCAAGCTACCACATCAATCAAATGTTGTTGCATGATTATAGCATGTTATTCATGTTAATGATCAATGATTTCGGCAAGAAAAGTGAAGAATAATTCCTTCATTCATGTGGAGAACTAAAGACTTCATAAATATCAGGCATTCAGAAATAGTCAAAAATGTAGTCTCAGTAAAACAACGATATCTCCCTCGTTTCTCAACGAAATTCAAAACTTCAAAATGATCTGGAAACTAGATTTGAAGATCTAAAAAATAATTTTAGAATTTGGCATGATTTTTAGCAAGGAAGGATAAGTAAGCATCAAAAAATTATTGATAAAAAAGTGGCGTGATGGAGGACAACAACTTCAAGTTTCTTAAAGTTTAATAAACGACCCCTCAAAAATAGGATCTTGGATCCACATTCTTAGTGGATAGATATAGAATATGAATTTTATAAATAAAATGTTATCATTGGAGAAAATAAGGGGATTATAAAGGCTTGTTTTAGCTTGAGGAAATAGGATAGATCTAGTTTCATTTACCAACAATGTAATTCCAGATTTCTAGATTAAATTTGAATCCAAGAAAACTTTTCATTTCTAGAAAGTGTGAAGTAGTTTAGTCTTTTCAATTCATGAAAGTGTTCCTTAGATTAGTTCTCTTTCATGCAAATTCCCTTTCATGCAAAGTTACTTTCATGCAAATAGGATTTATTTCTGCAAGTAGAATTGAATGTCAACCAAGTTTTCTACTTTCTCTCTTACATACAGCCATGGACACCACCTTGGATTGATAAATTAAATGATGAGGATTACAATGACCCCATCATACACTGTGGCACTCTCTAATCCTAAAATAGTAAAAAAAAAGGATGCATCCAAGGGTGAAAACCTCTCTTGAGGCACCCAAAGATGAGGGATTCAATATCCCCCTTAGTGTGATGCATCTAGAGGAGTCAACAGTTTTAGCAGAAAAGGCCACTCTGGTCAATGTGGGAAAAAAAGAAGCACCCAAGATCACTTTCTATGTCAAATCCTTATTGGATGAAGAACATAAGAACCTAGCTGTATTCCTAAAAGAGTGAAGAACTAACTTTGCATGGTCATACACAGATATGCTAGGGATCGATCTAGAAGTAGTGCATCATCTAGAAGTCTATCCTGAAGCCAAACTAGTAAATTAGAAGTTAAGGAAGATGCGCCCTCATATAGCACTCTTAGTGAAACTTGAGTTACAAAAGCTTCTTGACGTTTGATTTATCTGACCCATAGATTATCCTGAGTGGGTTTCAAACTTGGTATTAGTCTCCAAACCCACTGGGGGCATCAAAATCTGCACTGATTTTAGAAATTTGAAAAAGGAATTCCCAAAGGATAATTTCCCTCTTCCTAAAATTGACATCATAGTGGATTTTACAATTGGGCATGAGATTCTATCACTCATGGATGTTTTTTAGGCCATAATAAAATCATGATCACCAATGAGGATCGACACAAAACTGCATTCACTTGTCCATGGGGGACATACTGTTAGAACGTGATGTCGTTTGGGTTGAAGAACACAAGAGAAACCTATCAGAGAGTGACAACCCTCATCTTTCGTGACATGATCCATAAAATATTTGAAGACTATGTGGATGATATTTTGTAAAATTCAAAGAAAAGGAGTGAGCACATACAAATCTTGGGACCCATCTTCGACGGGCTCAAAGAGTATAAGGTATGACTGAATCCAAAAAAATGTGTCTTTGGGTTGACATCGGGAAAGATTCTTGGCTATATCATATCACAAAGAGGGTTCTAAATTGATCCAGCAAAGGTAAAAGCCATCCTAGACATGGAACCACCACAAACATTGAAGCAGATGAGAAGGTTACAAGGAAGATTGTAGTCCATCAGGAGGTTCATAACACAGTTGACAGACAAGATTCACCCTTTCTTGCATCTTCTCCATAAAGGAATAACTTACAAATGGGATGAGAAGTGTGATAAATATTTCTAGTAGATCAAGGACTATCTATTGAAACCTACAGTGTTCATGCCACTGATATTGAACAAACCATTGATCCTGTATATCTCAGCAACATCAACAACAATAGGTGCTCTTTTAGCACAACATGATGAAAGCGGAAAGGAAAGAGCTATCTACTACATCAACAGGACCTTGGTGGGATATGAAATGAACTATTCATCCATAGAGAAAGCATTCTTAGCAATGGTTTTGCTTCACAAAAATTCAGGCACTACATTTTGTCACATCAAATCAAACTTATTGCAAAGATCAACCCATTGAAATACCCGTTATCTAAAGCAACTCTCACTGGGCGAATAGCCAAATGGGTAATGATCTTGACTGATTTTGACATAGAGTATGTGGAGCACAAGGAAATCAAAGGATAGGTAATCGCAAAACAACTAGCAAATGCACCTATCTATGCAGAGAATCATTGATATCTAAATTCCTTGATGAATCGATGTTCCTTGTCAATGTAGCAAATCAGTAGAAGATGTACTTTGATGGATCATTCACCCAACATAAATTAGGGGTAGGTATTTTCTTTATCATTCTTCAAGGTGATTGCATTCCAAAGTCATACATGCTATCATTTATGTGTACTAACAACATTGCTGAGTATAAAGCCCTAATCACAGGTCTAAGGATAGTAGTTCAATGGCAGATACAAGAGATGAAAGTTTATGGAGACTCACAGCTGTTATCAACCAAGTCAATGATGACTACCAAACCAAGGATGATAAGCGTACTCCTTATAAGAAGATGGTAGAGAGTCTCAAGGACCTTTTTCATTGATATAAATTTTGAGTAGATTCCTCGCATGAAAAATTGAGCAAAAAATACCATGACAATGATTGGATCATTGTTAGACATGCTCCACAATGTCCTTCAATGTGAATTATTGGTAGAACAACTTCTCGTACCAACTTTCAAAATCCTAGGATCTGAATTTGTGTGTCATTTTTGGTCCTAGATCCCTGTGGTATCATACATATTCACCTACCTCAGTAGAGGAACCCTCCCTTCCAATATCACCTCCAACCTTAAAAAGACCATTGTTAAGAAGACATCCTGATTCATGATCCTAGGTGATACCCTATACCATTGAAGCATTGGGGGGACATTACTACGATGTCTCAACCAAGAGGAAGCCTTGACTGCTTTAATAGAAGTCCACGGTGGCATATGTGGTTCCCATTCTAGTGGTATGACTTTAGCTAAGAAATTGTTGAGGATGAGGTACTATTGGCCAACCATGGAAAGAGAAGCCCAT
The DNA here is from genome assembly GCA_007258455.2 of Sequoia sempervirens. Lineage (NCBI taxonomy): Eukaryota > Viridiplantae > Streptophyta > Pinopsida > Cupressales > Cupressaceae > Sequoia > Sequoia sempervirens. Next base: position 14,567,439 of record VDFB02105785.1, read on the forward strand.
TAGTATGCGTAGAAGTGTATCCAATGTCAACAACATGGAGATTTGATTTATGCTCCAACTCAAGATTTACAACCAATGGTCACACCTTGGCCTTTCTTGCAGTGGGGGCTTAACCTAATAGGAATTATTAACCCAACTTCATCTAATGGCCACAATTTTATCATAATGACCACTGATTTCTTTACCAAGTGGGTCAAAGCCATTCCTATGACACATAATTGGGAAGCAAATTGCTAAGTTTATCCTAAATTACCTCATCTTCCATTATGGTGTGCCACAAGCCCTTATCTCAGACAATGAAACACCCTTCAAGAATCAGGATGTGAAAGATCTATGTCAAAGATTCGACATCCAACACCGATTCTCTACCCCATATTATCCCTAGGGCAATAGTCAAGTTGAGGCTACAAACAAGACCATCCTAAAAATCCTAAATAAAATGGTCAATAAATTTGGTTGTGACTGGCATCTGTAGTTAAATCTCACTCATTGGGCTTATCGAACTAGTATTCGCACACCTATAGGTGCAACCCCATTCTCCTTGGTCTATAGATCAAAAGCCATCCTACCTATTGAGGTCAAGCTTCCATCACTGCGAGTGTCACTACAAAACCCAATCACTGATGAAGAGTACAAAGTATCTCAACTAAATGAGCTAGAATTCTTGGATGAGCGTCGTCTTGATACCCTTAATCACTTACAAGTATATAAAAAATGATTGAAATGGAGCTATAACAAGAAGATCAAGAATCAATATTTCCATGTAGGGGATCTTGTCCTAAAGCAGAATCAAGAGAATCTTCCAGATTAGGATAGTAAAGGAAAGTTTGAGCCTAACTGGTTGGGTCCCTTTGTCATCACAACAAGCTATGGATCAGGAGCATACCAATTGCAATGGTTTCTAGTTTTGATTGTGTGAGAATTTTTGCATCAACGTTTTGGATCACACTCTGTGATTCTCCCTTTTAGAATTGCTCTCATCCTGATGATGTGATCCGAAACGTTGATGCAAAAATTATCACACAATCAAAACCAGAATCCATTGCAAAGAACATTATGGATTGTGGAAACTTGATATCATTAAGCATACCAATTGTCAACACCTAAAGGTGAACCCTTATAGGAACCAACCAACAAGTTTTATGCCAAGGATTGAAGGGTGTAAATATAAAAATAAAATTAAAAATTAAAAAAATGATCAAAAATATAAAAAAAAGAGAGAAAAAGGATTGAAAAAGTAAAGAAAAACAATCATCCTCTAGTGAAAACCACTTCGGTGGCACTTTGGGCAAGTACCTTGGTGAAAACTTGGCATGTAGGTGCCTTGTGTAAATAAAGCACCTCCATCTACTTGGGCTCTTTATCCTATCATTTCATCCATCACATCCATTCATCACATCATTCATCTTATTTATTCCATCGCCCATCTGCATCCCTATCATAGCTTGACATCGTGAAGTATCATATCCCCTTAGTACTATTTGGCATATTCCAAAGGTTAGTTTGTCTTGCCTATATCAAAGTAGTCTATGGTATCACATTAGGGGAAATTCATTATGGATCGAATCGAGTTCTTATATATCTTAAGGTTATTGGAAATCTCATAAAAAACCCAAAAACATTCATAAAAACCTCATCAATATCCAAAAACACTTGCATCATACAAAAAATAAAAAAACATCCAAAATCCTATACAACTAAAATCCAAAAACATTCATAAAATTCTAAAGTCAAAATCCAAAATATCCAAAACACATCAAAATTCCCTAAAAAGGTCAAAACATCAAAAATCCAAAAATGGTACCATGTCGAACTATGAGTCTTTGAGCTTGAATGTAGGCAATGCCATCATTGATGTGCCCTCAAGACACCCTTGGTTAGTCCTTTAGGAGTCCATCACAATAATAAACTAGCAATCCATCAACTGTTCATCTTCATCTTCAATAAGTTGAGTCAATCGAACAACATGGTCTTTGCGTGTATACTATAGGCAAGGCTTATGTTTGATCAGCCCCCGAGGCCCCTAGGATAGCTCTTTTAGGTTAGGTTCTTGGTAAAAACTTAGAAAATCCCTAAACATTCAAATATTAGAAAAGCCTTAAACATTCAAATATCAAAAAATCCCAAAAATGTTTGAAAATTCAAAAAAACACAAAAACATTAGAAAAAATTCAAAAGACCTAAACAACATCAAATATCTTAAAAAACCCTAAACAACCTCAAGTAATCAAAACCCTAAACATTCACATAAAGTTTTGAAAAGACCAAAAACAACCTCAAAACATTTTCATAGTACCAAAAACATTGAAATATTCTAGAAAATCCAAAACCATCCATCCCATTTCACTTTCACTCGCAATAAACCTTCACCCATAATAAATCAATCATCATCTTCAACCTTTGGTAACACAAATAGAAAGCAAGTATCACAAGTTGTAAAGTGAGAACCCAAGTGTCAAAATCTAAAGTCTATGTCATAGCTAAGCGAATCAGTAGAGTTTGTATGAACAACTTATCATAAACCTCATCCTAATCAAACCATCTAATAACATGTCCTAGGATGCATCCTTCCTGTGATGGAGATCAACATCAGAAATCACCTTAGCTAAAAATAGATTGGCAAGAGATATAGATAACATTGACTATTTGTCTTTGATCTTTTCTTCTGATTTATCTCAATGACCCATTCCCAGGACCTCTCAATGATGTCTATCTAAATGATTTAGAGAGAAGGGAATTGGGAATCGATCATTATCTTTCATTTGTTGTGTGTGTGTGGGTATTGTTGTAAAATAATCTTGACACATACTTGCTTAGTTGTGTGTAGGGAAGTTATTTGGAGTAGATTGTTGACTATTGAGTATGCTTTGGTCCAAGATATTATGAACTATTGAACTAAATTCTGATGAGGTTTCCATATGTCATCTTGAACTTGTTCATCATGCTGCTGATGCCCCTAGAACCTTCCCATCATGCTATTGATGCCCTAGGTCTTGATGACCTTGATCTTGTTGCCGCTACTAGTGCCCATCACCTAGCATCTGACCCCTATCTTGCTTCTGGTCCTGGCCTCTAACTTGGCCACCATCCTTGCCACCATCCCTGCTGCCATCTCGGCCTCAACCTTTACCCCTACCTCTATCTCTACCTCTGTTAGGGTATGCCCCAGTTGGATCTGTCAAGTGTGTAGGTGTCCTGAACCATGCATCATAGGTTAGAGTGGTCCCCGCATTTGGGAGACCCTAATCACATGCCCACTACTATGGGATGAGCTTCCTAAAATCATCAATCACCATAATGTGATCAATCTAGGCCCCCACTAAACTTCTCTCTGTGACTTGGAAAACATAGCAGTATAGTCATCTGTTGACACATCCTGTACCTCCCCAAACTACCAAGCAACATGGTATGGGAGGTATCGCTCAATGATAGTGTGCTCTCGACCTTGTATGTACCAAGTTTGTCTAGTAAAATCTAGTTGTTGTTGATCATCGTACCACTGTCGATGTTGTAGCCATGACCTCCATCTGAACACCATCATGTCATCAATGACACACCGCTAATATGCTAAACCTATGGGGCCTGTGTGCTGCAATGTCATCGACATTGCATATATAAAAACTACAGGCTCATCCTTATGAATATTGGCTAGAACAACTAAGGGCATAAGCACTATAATATGCTTGTATTCCCATATGTGTAGCAAAGTCACCCATGCTCCAATGCTCCTGCCCTCTCGATAAACGACCTCGTGCATATCATGGTACAAGGAGGCAAGGAGAACTAAACCCCAAGCATACATAGTGTCTCTCCAAATCATACGCTCCAATGCCATCCCCCATCCAGGATGGAAACCTTTGCTTTGTCGGTCTGGAGCAATGATGCCACAAATCAAGGCTGTAATGAATAATCTGAAGGTGTCCACCCAACCTTAGTAGAAATCTAGATCAATTTGGGAGTTGAATAGATCAACCTGTCATTTGTGTAGAAGAGAGAAACATGCGTCTCTCTTGGCATCTAGGTCAAAAATGATGCACTCACCATGAATTGATAATCACAATATGCACCACACATCCTCAAGTGTGACAGTCGCCTCCATAGTGGGCAAGTGAAAAGAAGAGGTCTTGCTATGCCACTTCTCGACTAGCAATGTCATCAAAGCAAGATGGGTCTGATCTCGGGCATGAAAGCAACAAAGCCTAACCCTAGCCTCCCCAACTACTCCACCTCAAAATCATCGAAGTCTCTAGCTACAGAAAAAATTTCATATCTGTGCTCTCGCGACATCAGTGGTGGAGGGTCTTCTTGCACACATCATGCACACGTCAATTTGCCAAAAAAGTCAAAAAACTGATCAAAATTTAAGACTTTGCACCCAAACCATCAATAGTGTCATTGAAATCAATAACATCACTGATTTTGGGGTGCGTCGTTATATCAATTTCAAGGGTGCATCACTAATTTGGCGACATGCGTCGCTACGCTCAATAGCAAATCAATATTGGGGTGCGTCGCTGTAATAGAAAATTGGGGTATGTCGCCATTTGTTACATGCATCGCCTAGTGATTTTGAGCAACATTGAAATTAAAAATCCCATGCGTCACTATATTACCCCGACGACCCCCTAATCAAATGCGTCAATAAATCAAAAAATTAGGGTGCACGCCTTAATAGAGGGTGCATCACTATAAAATCAATAGCAATGCTTCTGATGCTTCAAAAGCATCGCTATATGGTGATGTGCCTATCGACCTAACTTTAACACCCTATTAAATGCATTTAAAAGTGGAAATCGAGAGAGTTTCGAGTCACATACTTGAGGTCCTATGTCTGCACACCACTAGTACTCTTGAACTCTATCCGAAAGATGAAGAGGGAGCACACGACAAGCCATTTCACTAGGGTATCAGAGCTCAAATTGCAAAAATATCTAAGGTGTGAATGCACAAATGAATTGAAAGTGACCCTTCATCACATATTTAAGCCTACAAATTAGGGTTTTTTGCCCTATTTTTGACCAAAGGAAAGGGTTTTTCACCAATTTCACCAATCTTGCCAAACTGAAGATTTTTTGCATCGTTTTTTGTATTTTTGGCATGTTTTTTGCATCCCGGAGCCTTTTCGGACCCTTGAGGCATTATTTTGTGTTTGTTGAGAAATCAACCCTTCAAAAATTTTGCCCGATTTCTTGAGGGGGAAAGGAACCAACTTATTCCTTCAATTAGGGCAATAATGGGGCATCCAAAAAATATTTTTTTTTTTTTTTTTGATTTAAGCAACAATTTTTAATCTAAAAGGCGTTAGTCTTTGAATCAACGTAACAGGTACCTCGCTTCAAAGAGGGAAAAAATGTAGACATTTAAAAATATCCTAAATGATATACACACTCGAATAAGGTATACTAACATCATTTTCTCCTCAAACCCATCCTCTTTTCACTTAATTGATGAAATTAGCCTAGCTATTTAATTAATTATGTCATTTGCATCTATTAACCTAATTAATTTAATCAGGTTAATTCACCCCCTTTTATGCTAATATTTCATCCTATTAAATTGAATAAATCTAATTATTTAATTTAAGTCCCTAAATCTTCTTATTTAATTAAATAACCCTAAGTTATTTAATTAAATATCATTTCACTTTCCCCATTTTCATTAAATCACTTCATTTAATGAATATCATCTAATTCCCCTTAATTGCATAATTAAACCTTTGTTTAATTATCAATTACTAATTAATCTAATTCCCCCCCCCCACTTGCAAGGGAATATTCCTCCTTTGCACATTCCTCCAAAATGAATATTCCCATAAAATATTCCTTCCCCTTTTGCACATTAAAACTTTGTTTTAATTTGATAAATATCTATTTTCCTCGCCCATGAGAATATTCCAAAGAATATTCTCTTTCTTCACTCATTTGAAAAAGGGGAATATTCCTTTTTGAAACAAACTCTCAACAAAATTTTGTGATAGCTTTTGAAAGTGTGTTTGGATAAAGGTTAACCCTTCTTTAAATCTCATAATTGACTCTCATCCCTTGATCAGAATCAATGATTCATGCCTTTGACTTCCTCCATATTTGACCATTGATTAACCTTTTTGATCTCAACCGTTCATTTCTCATTTGTCCTCCTAGAAATAGGTTACTATTTGGAGACAAATGGATCCATCTTTTAACATAAAACTTATGATCTTATAATCACTCTCACTTGCACTCACATTCAATATCATTTTAGCTTAATTTACTCGCATATTAGCTTAGCTTCCATTAATGGCTTCCATGATAACATAGATGCATCCATTTAGTATATTGTGTAATTAGAGTTTCAATCTTTCTAGCTTAAAATCCTTTTAGATTAGCTTTGTATACACCCATATCAATCATGTTAGCATAGATGATGTTAAAATAGCTTGCATCATGTTCATTTAGCTTTAAATCATGTCTCATCACAAATCTATCATCATTTTTGTCGATTCTCTTCAATAGAATCGATCGAAATAGGATCATTTATCCACAGGATTGGGAAAGGGTCGTCATTCCACATCAATGCAATGACACTCCCCCAATAGGATAAGTTTCAATGGATTAGAATAGGCATTTTTAAAGCTTTCATTATTTGATATGTTAGGTTTTAATGGATGCTTAGTTTAGTTTTTATTGATTGATCTTATTGGGATTGATGTTTAGTGGCATAATTGTGCTTCGTATCCTCATGGATCAAGTGTAGTTGGCCTATTCTAATCCATCACTCACACATTAGCTTTAGGTTCAATCAATTATATGATCTTATTACTTCCATCTTACATCCCTCTCATATAAACATGGATTAAAAATTATTGTTAATTATCTTACTAGATACACACAAAAGAATAATGAACTTATTGATGATTATGTTACTCACTTCCAACCTTTATGTAGAAAATTGAAACATCATTTTGATGATGGTGAATTAAAAATCATATTTCTAAAGGATTACTTATGGTTATCAAGAGTAATATGCACCTAATAAATTTCCCCTTATAAAAATATTCACCCCTTTGAAGAATCTTGAGGTTAAATTGTTAGCATCAAATAATTTGAAACATGGGTCATCATTATCATCACAATCTTCCCAATCTTCTAATTTTGAGAAGATAATGCTTTTTAAAAGGGTAATCATATGAAATAAATATGGACCAAGTTGCTAATACATCTTATTTTCCTCATGTTAACCAAACTTTAAGACTACATCCAAATGATGTGCTTCAAGGTTTTTTAAATGATAATATTCTTACACTCTCTCCCATCTATATGTCAAACCCCACCAAAACACTTCCTAGGTCATATGTGTTGAAAACAAAGGTGAAATTGTAGCTTAAAACTTATAAACCTATGAGACTGTAGATTTAATTAAGTGTTCTTTGTCACAATTCTTTGTGTATGATTATCTGTTTAGATCAATTTTACCAATTGTAGAAAGAGATGGAATATTGTAGAAGAATGAGACAAGAAGACAAAAGTGACACCACATATATGTGGAGAAACCCTTTTGGGAAAAAACTCCACCATAATTAATAGTGCTTGTATTATTTAACCTTAGAACAAGATTACAATAATACTGTATCAATTCTTGATTGATATGCTTCCTTGCATTCAATAATCCTTCTTCACAACTTGAAATAAAATCTCATACACTTTTTACAGCACAATCTATCCATGCATTCCATGTGACCAAGCATGAATCCACAAATTCCATTCCATGCTTCAAACCCTCACACATGCACAAGCTCAACCTGCTAACCTGCAACCACGATTACAAACTCTGATGCAATTGTTGCAATAAATAGACTATTAATGAGCATTGTAAACTCCAAAGAGTTGAAAATTACAAGAGCATAAAGCTCCTCACAAATATCTATGCCTAGATTGTGCAAGTAGAGTTCCAATGTGTAATTTGAGTTCAAACCAAAGTCTCCTCAATTTAGGCGCCCCAAATTGAACACTTAACTGAAAGTTGGTCAAGAAAATATTTTGCAAGAATCACCTCAAAGTTGGAACCCAAGAATGGTCCCAGTTAACTGATCCTTGTAAATATCTTCTCATACAAAAGGTGTTAACTCAAAGATGCCAACTTGGGCACCCAAGGTGGGTCCAAGTCAATCTTAGTTAACTAAAACATATCTCTCCACCAATTCATGCAAACATTATGCATGATTGATCATCCCCACTTAACTAAATGTATCCACCTATTATCTGTCATGCAACTAAAGTCATTAGTCATGCAACTCAAGTCAATTGAAGTCAACTAGCATTCAACTCAAACTAACTACATGTAATTGAAGATAACTGAACCATAACTGAACTGAACTGATACTGAACTAAACTGAACTGATATTGAACTAAACTAAACTAAACTAAATTGAACTCTGCTAATGTAAATATCAATCGCTGACTTTGTAGGATCTAAACATGCATTACTGAAGTGTTATCAATCCTCCAAACAATTAACTTAAGCAAGGTGGGTTCCACCTTCCATGTGGGCACCCCATGTGCTCCTATTTTATAGGAGCTCTTCTTGGACATCCCCACATGTTTCTATCATTTAGGAATAATTACAAATGTCAATTTATATGTTCATTTCATTCTAATTTAATCTCTTTCTAATCCTAATGTTGGGAAACACTTTCCAAGGACTTAGGAGATACATGAAATATGTTTAGGATTACAATTAAATGGCATCCTATTCCCAACATTCTCCCACTTGATATTATAAATTTAAATTATTTTAAACAAGGAATCATTATTAAACAACCTTCTCATCAGGTCTATGATGGACCCACATCCATTTCCAAGTGTAGGCTCCTCGGTCTTTACTATTGAATTTTTTTTATAACAAGTAACCATTCCAACACATATCTCTTAACATAAGAAATATCCAGCCTAACCCAAGTCTCTCTAGTATCCATGAGCATCCACCAATCAATCCATGCCAACTTCAAATGCAACTTGCATAATCATGAAGCTCCAAGCAAGTGATTAATACTCAAAACCAAAAAGAACTACATCCTCTCCAAAGGAAGAACAATAACACCTTTATCAAAGACTCTAAGGGTCCTCCATGAAACAAGATGTTAAAACCTCTTTAATTCACATGAAGATAACCATATCCTACCAAAGCTCCCACTCAACTGTGATACCGAGCTATACATGGAAACAAGATAAACATCAAACCATCACTTCCAAAAGCTCCCACTGAAACATGCAACCAAGTTATCCATTACATCATGATAACCATCTCCTAAATGAAGATCATCCATGGCCTCAACATAATCAAATAATCTGTTGTAAATGACACAACTCCCAAAAGGCCAAAAAAACCATAATCTCTAAACCAAGAAGATAAAGACACACTTCTTTCTACAAATTTGTAATAACACAATAGTAAAAGCTCCCACTACAGCCAAAAAACTTCAGACTTTTAATAGAAAGGTTTCCCAAACTCTATCCAACCATTAGCTATGATACCAAATGTTGAAAACGAAGGTGAAATTGTAGCTTAAAACTTGTAAATCTATGAGACTGTAGATTTAATTAAGTGTTCTTTGTCACAATTCTTTATGTATGATTATCTATTTAGATCATTTTAAAAAATTGTAGAAAGAGACAGAAGATTGTAGAAGAATGAGAAAAGAAGATAGAAGTGACACAACATATACGTGGAAAAACCCTTTCGGGAAAAAACTCCATCATAATCAATAGTGCTTGTATTATTTAACCTTAGAACAAGATTACAATAATATTGTATCAATCCTTGATTGATATGCTTCCTTGCCTTCAACAATCCTTCTTCACAACCTACAATAAAATATCATACACTTTCTGCAACAAAATATATCCGTGCATTCCATGTGACCAAGCATGAATCCATACATCCCATGCCATGCTTCAAACCCTCACACATGCACAAGCTCAACCTGCTAACCTGCAACCAAGATTACAAAACCTGATGCAATTGCTGCAATAAATAGACAATTAATGAGCATTGTAAACTCCAAAGAGTTGAAAATTACAAGAGCATAAAGCTCCTCACAAATATCTATGCCTAGATTATGCAAGTAGAGTTCCAACGTGTAATCTAAGTTCAAACCAAAGTCTCCTCAATTTAGGCACCCCAAACTGAACACTTAACTGAACACTGGTCAAGAAAATAAATTTCAAGCATCACCTCAAAGTTGGTGCCCAAGAATGGGCCCATTTAACTGAGCCTTGTAAATATCTTCTCATGCAAAATGTATTTACTCAAAGATGCCAACTTGGGCATCCAAGGTGGGTCCAAGTCAATCTTAGTTAATTGGAACATATCTCTCCACCAATTCATGCAAACAATATGCATGATTGATCATCCCCACTTAATTGAATGTATCCACCTATTATTTGTCTTGCAACTAGAGTCATTAGTCATGCAACTGAAGTCAACTAACATTCAACTCAAACTAACTACATGCAACTAAAGATAACTGAACCATAACTAAATTGAACTAAACTCCACTCATGTAAATATTAATCCCTATCTTTGTAGGATCTAAACATGCATTACTGAAGTGTTATCAATCCTCCAAACAATTAACTTAAGCAATGTGGGTTCCACCTTCCATGTGGGTGCCCCATGTGCTCCTATTTTGCAGGAGCTCTTCTTGGATGTCCCCACATGTTCCTATCATTTATGAATAATTACAAATGTCAATTTATATGTTCATTTCATTCAAATTAAATCTCTTTCTAATCCTAGTGTTGGGGAACACTTTCCAAGGACTTAGGAGATCCATGAAATATGTTTAGGATTGCAATTAGATGGCATCCTATTCCCAACAATATGATGATAAATATTTACAATTATCAGAGTTAAATTGTATTACACTTCCTAGGTCATATGATGATATACATAATTATATTATTTGAATTTCCTTGTTTGAGTACATTCAAGTACATAATAAAAGTGAATTAAAATTCATGTTTACAATTTATTTATTCAAGTACATAGTACACAAATATAATTACAATGTTGTCACCTCTAGGCGAGATTAATATTCTAAGTCTTCAACAATCAGCTGCAAGAGGGAGAGCATCACTTGAGTGCTTTTCCTCCATCCATAGACCAACAGTCCCTCACACCTTCCTATTGGAAGTGGTCCTACCCTTCATGAGAGTGGTAGGTTCGAGAAAATTCCAATGTCATCAAGCCATCTGAGAACTAATGCTTGTACTAATATATTTAATCTATCAAGTAACTTCTAGATACCCTTTAGCTATTCATGATACATATGATTAAAATATAATTTTAAATATGGTGAACCAATAATGCAAGCAATGATTTTACATTACTTTGGCCAAATATTTAATAATAAAATATGTAAGCATACATGATTGTATATTTTAATACACCTCTATCTAAGACTAGGTATTGACAATGATTCCACAACATACATTTAGTAATATAAAAGAACAAATTCAGTCTTATTTATTGAAAATCCTTCTCCTTTCCTTTTTTAACTATTCACAAATCCTAAGAACTAAATAAAATAATGTAGATGGAATTTATGCTCTAGGTTGTGTAAGAATTTCATAATTCTAACTTCTCAAAATAATTTGTACAGTCATACTGACTCACTAAATTGAACATGGACATCTTAAAATAATATCACCATAGTAGTCACTCATATGTATGTATATATATGTTTTTAGTCATATTATTACTATCTCTATTTGAAGAATAAAATATTCTTCAAAGTAATTTAAATATGTATTTATTCGTATATGCACATACATGAATTTCATATCCTTATGGGATAGTATTTATGTGCATTTATAAATAAATATCATTCTCAATGTGCAGTGTTTTAAATTTAAATAAACCCATCAAGAAGAATAAACTATTGTCTTGTTCGGGTTCTAGAATAAAATTTCCACTCAACAATTTATTGACAATAACAATTTCTAGATTTAACACCATTTCTCTCGACCCCTTTCAAGGTTGTGAGCTTTAATATTTTAAAATAAAATTTTGTCCTCTACATACATAGAGTTTATGAGATTACAACTTATACATATAAAGCTTTGTTTACACAAAATACTTAGTTTCAGGTCTTAAATGAATATGCCTTTGTTCACACAAGGTGTTTGTTATCTATTTTCATAATTCAATACCTTTGTTCGCATAGAGAGGATAATGAAAATATTTAAATTTTAATGCCTTTGTATACACAAATAATATAAACACAATATTTACATTATAATGCCTCTATATACACAAAGAAGATAATAACAATATTTATATTATAATGCCTCTATATACACAAAGAGAATAATAACAATATTCATGTTATAATGTATATGTTAATACATAATGAAATAAGGTCAAAGATTTAATTTTGATGCTTCTATTTATACAAAATTCATAGGGTCATGCCCATATCATAGTATCTAAATGTTATCTCAAACTGTAAAATGACTATTCTCTACGGTTCAATACCTATGTTACTCAGAGGGCATATTGTATGTGTTATACCATGTAACACGTCTATTATACAAAGAGTGTGACATTTATACTTACAAATTCTAATACGTCTATTATATAGAAATGATAACATTTATACTCATGCAATTTAATACCTATGGTATACAGAGAGGATAAAGTCAAGACTCACATTTTATTGCCTTAGTTTATACACAAAGTTAATAGGGTTGACACTATACAATATTTATCAATTCACATATGATATTTTTAATAAAACATTATTTTCCCTATCACATAATACAAAAGCACAATACTTCACCTAAAATCTATGCTTCTCTCCTTGATGAGTGGAAATTGAGTGCATCCTTATTCCATTCGATTTTCTCTTTGATGTTGATATATGGATTGCTCAATGCTCTAGTATAATATATGATTTAATAATGATGATGATAAGCTTGATTCAATAGAGATTTTGCTAGCATGTAGATATGATAGTTGAACTATAGATTCATTCATTAGGTGAAAAATGAAAGATGAGATCTTCTAGATATAGAGTCTTGAAGAGACAAAATGAATGGCTAGGAATGATTGATGATGGATGGTTGAACTGAATGAGGATTAGGGTTTGGATAAAGGCTGCAATCATATTACAAGTGTCAAATAATGGATAGGATCTATGTTTAGGATTGAGATAAGGACAAAAATCCTTATGGTGATGGCTAGGATTAAGAGGTTAAATTAAATGAGTGAATATGATGAAAAGTTAGCTTGAATTTTGTGTAAGTGTCTAGGTTCAATGAATCTAGGAAAGGATTTAATTAGACATGTGAAGGGGACATTTGTCACATGAGGATAAATTTAGATTATGATCCATGTGAACAACATGGAAGGCTATGATTAGATGGACAAAGATAGAGAATAAAGGGTAATTAATTAAGTAAATAAAGTATTTATTTAACTAATGAGGTCATGTGAAGGGATAATAATTAAATAAATAATAAATTTTATTTAATTAAAAATATTAAGGTAAGGATGGGAATAATTAAATAAATAGTAGATATTTATTTATTTAATGGCTTAAGATAGGATAAAATTAGGTGTGGTTGGGTAAGGTCATATTTTAGGTGTCTACAATTTTCCCCTCTTTGATATGACATTGCAAAGTGACGTTATATCAAAGAAGTTTAAAAGATACTGGATGAGAGAGGATAAGGATCAAAGATGATACCCCAATCAATGGGAGGATGGAAAAGGATGAAGAAGGAAAGTTTAGGATGAAGAAGGAAAGGTTAATGATCAAGTGATAGGATTCCCCCTCGAGAGGACATGCGAGTTAGGAGAACATGGGTGTGCTCTCGAAATGAAAGGAACTTATGAGGGATTAGGATAAAGAAGTAGATGAATTGGAAGATGAAAGAGGATGAAGGAGATGAAAATTAAGGGTAATTTTATGATGATGGATGAAAAGGAAGGATAATTTGATGATGATAAATAGGTTATGCTAGTGGACATTGAGTAATCCTAAGATTTGATATAGCAAAGGTAATTATGCACCAAGGTATGAGGAGCCAGGGTGACAAGTTAACCTTTCAATGGACTTGACACTCAAGCAATGAAAAGTAAAAAAAATAAAATGATGCCCCATTATACACTTGTTATTACACACCAAGATATAGATAGATCAAGGTGGTCATAAGTAGGTGTAGTTGTGGGTAAAAAGATGAATGATCAAAAGATTAATCAAAACAAAACTTACTGAAAACATGTCATGCAACCGACATATCTCTTGCCAAAGATCAAATGATGAGGATGATGATGATTTTATTGTGATTAGGCTTGGATAATCACCTAAGCAAGGCTTTGATTTTCTTACTCAAGCTTGGATAATCACTTAAGCAAGGATTTGATAAGATTATTATGAGGGATTGATTGATTAATCGACAAAAGGATAAGATGAAAAATTAGTGTTTGACAACGAGGCTCATGATATGATTTTGGTTAAGGATTGATGTCTTGGATGCAATGATTGGATTGATTGAATGTCAAGTTTGAGGAACTGAACTCTAGTGTTTGATTTATTTATTTTTGATGATTTTGATGATGGGATGAAAGGATGATTTTTTTTATTATGTTCGAGATGGGATGAAAGGATGATGATTTTATTAGTATGTTTGAAATGGGGTGGATATGAGAGGAGATAAGATGGGTTGATGGTTGATTTATTATGGAAACATGAGACTTGAAGGCCAAAGCAAGAGGAATCTAAAGACATACAAGATCGATCCTTGACATAATATAGGTGCAACTACATTGAATGCATGAGAAGGCATGGGGAAGGGTGGGGGATAAAAGATAAGGGATGACACTTAATCCAGGATTAAAAACAACCCGTGATAGGTTTATTATGGAGGTAGGATGGAGATGGGCGATAATTTATTATGATATAGATAAGAATGATAAAAAATGGGATGACATCTTAAGAGATAGTGGATACAAGAGTACTACACATGGTGCCTATTTCTAGGTTTTCACCATGGAACTTTTCCAAGGCACCATTGAAGTGGTTTTCACCTATGAATGGATTATTTCTCTTGAATATATTTTTTATTATTTTGGATTTTTGAGACTTGATGATGCTACGATCATGGTGGATGCTCTTTAATAGATGGATGACAAAGTGTGATAGTCAGATGGGGATGGGATGATGTGGATGATGGAGGATTCTTCATGTGGTGGATGTAGGGAGATAAGGTATGATCCCTAACATGTACACTACAATGGTCTTCATGCTTCACATGAAAATTATTTTGAGAAACCATTGGATTAAAGCACGTGAAGGGGTTGCCATAAAAAAATCCAATGAGATGCATCACCAAGGGGGATAGAATGATATGACGAATGTATGGATATGGGTGAATTTGGTAGAGTGTATGGGTTGTTTGAAGGTGATGAGGATGAAGACTTAGGATCAAAAAGGTCATTTCTTTATATTTTTCTTTGATAGATGCCCCTAGTTATTTTGGATGAAGGGGTATGATGGGAGATCAATTCTTCTCTTTTATTTTTTACTTTGATTTTTGATATTTTTGATAGCTTTTGACTTTCATTTTGACTAAGGGACTTATTATTTATTTTCCTTTTTTATTTTGATTTTGGATCTCCATTTGATAAAGGATTTTTATTTTTTTACTTTTGATTGATAGTCTTGTTATTTTTGAATGAAACTTGTTGATCCAAGTCTAGGAGATGGATGGAGGTGGATTAATTGGATGAAATGGTAAGGATATTTGATAAATGAAAAATGTTAGCAATGCATTCAACGAGTTCTTTATGACTATCCTTTTCAACACTGTTAATGTTAAAGGAAGCTTGCACGCCCTTACCAAGTTGGAAAGAAGGTGTAGTAGAGGCAACATTAGGAGATGCATACCCTAACCCAGGATGTTCAATATAGAAGGAGTGTGGAGTGGAAGGGATATAATCTTGGATTTCCTCCATATGATCATGCTCAAAGAGTGGATTATCATAGATTTCATGATCAAACATAGGATTATCATAGACATCAAAATATAGAGATGAAGTGGATGGTGATGCGGGTTCGATGCGGAAGTCCTGTAGCTTATGTTCTCCAATAATGAAGTATTTAATCATAACCTTGATCTCTGAGGGAGTACAAGAGATGGTAACAATGAAGGATCAATGTATGAAGATGAAGATGGTGGGGCAGTGTTGGTAGGGTAATGTTGGGAAAGGCCATTACTGCTTTGTAAGAATTTGTAATATTGGAATGAATTTTGATTAGCATGTACCTAGTCACTTTAGCTCCATTGTGGGGAAACTTTATGCATTGATGGAATATGGATGTGTAGTGTAGAAAAATGTATCTCTTTTACATTTTCACGCCTAATCTGGAATTAATATTAGAATAAACTTAATTATGTATTTTACATATTAACATTAAGTTTAGAGCCCTATTAATTAAAATGGACTTAATTGTGCTTTATTTTTGGTGTTGTAAAGTGTACCCCTTTACACTTTCACACTTATCTAGGGATCCTTTAATTAATTGAGTTAAATTTTCCTTAATTGGCCCCTTTAATTCTAATCCAAGCCTAATTAATTACATTTTCCAAAGAGGAAACCCGACATTCATTAATTCCTAAACATTAAACTTCTCATTGAGTAATGTGTGTCCTAGGTGAGTGACCTAGGACCCATTTTCCCATGGGCGAATGGGTCCTCACTTAGACCTAGGACCTAAATTTAAATTATGTTTTTCACAGTATTTTAACATTTTCAAATCTATATTTAGATGCCAACTTGTATTATTTGAATTTAAAGAACTAAAGACACATACCTATAAATATAAGGTCATTTCACTAAGTTTCATCTAAGCAATCTAATATTTTCAAGCTAGCAATTTGAAGTGAGCATTCATATATCAAGTTTATGAGATAAAGAGAAATTCAAGGCATTCAAAGGAAGATTTAGTGAAGAATTATTGCAGCAATCAAGATCCAATTGTCACATCAAAGTCTTCTTGCATCATGCATGTTTTTGGAGCTAATATGATGATGTAAGTTTCATGATCCATTCAAGCATTCAAAGCATTATTTCAAGTCAAGATTCAAGATCAAGATCCACATCCATTGAATCCATTTCATGCAAGTTGTAGATTTACATTCCAAGGTTCATCCAAGGGTTTGGGGGGTTGTGACATTGAGTTTTTCATTAATTATTCCTTTCATGCTATTTCATTTCATTTCAAGTTTTGATTACCAAAATGGGGTTTGACCAAGGCAAACCCCCATTCACCAAAAAAAAAACATTTTTCCTTCTTGATTTTTGTTTGCAGATTTAGGTGGAAGAAATCTTGAAGATCTCATGAAGAGAAAAAATGGAGAACTTGTCACAAAAATTGTCATCTCATAGAAACCCATCTACATAATTTATTTTTGGATTTTTGAACCTAAAACCTAGGAAAATTAAGAGATTCAAATTTGTAGTAGAGGCTCCCAAAATTTGTAGACAAACCCTAACTCAAGATCCATTCTCCTAGGTGAATGAGTCCCAGATCAACTTCAAAAACTAACTTTTGGTGATTGGTACACATCATCCTACCTCTCTTTGATCTACATTTCAATTTTTGGTTCCATTAGTATTGAGATTAATCTATTAGATCTAAGTTGTAGATGTATTTTGGAGTTATTTTACTATTTTTAATCTTTCCCCCTAAAGTGTTGTTTAATCAGGACCGCCATCCTTGCAAAAAAAGAAAATTAGTAGATTCACACTTTGACTTGATTCACCTAAGGGTTGATAGTCATTTCATTGTGTGGATCTCATTCCTAATGAAATAGAGGAGAAATAGGTCCCAATTGGTTCATTAACCCATCACACCTATTTTTCATCATTTCATTTTGGGGCGAATGGGTCTTGAGTTAGGGTTTTTTTGCAAATTTTGGGAGCCTCTACTATAGATCTGAATCTCTCAATTTTCATAGGTTTCTAGTTCAGAAAGCCAAAAATAAATTTTGTAGATGAGTTTCCATGAGATGGAAAATTTTGTAACAACTTTTGCAACTTTGAAAAGTTCTCCATATTTTCTCTTCAAGAGATCTTCAAGTTTTCTTACACCTAAATCTGCAAACACAAAGCAAGAAGGAAAAATCTTTTGTTTTTGGTGAATGGGGGTTTGCCTTGGTCAAACCCCATTTTGGTAATCAAACCTTGAAATGAAATGAAATAGCATGAAAGGAAAATGAATGAACAACTCAATGTCACAACTTTCCAAACCCTTGGATGAACCTTGGAATGTAAATCTGCAACTTGCATGAAATTTGCTTTAATGGATATGGATCTTGATCTTGAATCTTAAGTTGAAATAATACTTTGAATGCTTGAATGGATCATGAAACCTACATAATCATATTAGCTCCAAAAACATGCATGATGTAAGAAGACTTTGATGTGACAATTGGATCTTGATTGTTGCAATAATTCTTCATTGAATCTTCCTTTGAATGCCTTAAATTTCTCTTGACATTTTCTTGATCTCATAAACTTGCTATAGGAATGCTCACTTCAAACTGCTAGCTTGAAAATCTTAGATTGCTTAGATGAAACTTAGTGAAATGACCTTATATTTATAGGTATGTGTATTTAATTTCCTAAAATTCAAATAACACAATCTGGCATCTGAATATAGATTTGAAAATGTTAAAATACCACCAAAAAATAACTTAAATTTAGGTCCTAGGTCTAAGTGAGGACCCATCCGCCCATTGGAAAATGGGTCCTAGGTCACTCACTTAGGACACAAATTGCTCAATGAGAAGTGTTATGTTTAGGAATTAATGAATGTTGGGTTTCCTCTTCGAAAAATGTAATTAATTAGGCTTGGATTTGAATTAAAGGGGCCAATTAAGGAAAATAAAGCTCAATTAATTAAAGGAGCCCTAGATAAGTGTGAAAGTGTAAAGGTGTACACTTTACAACACAAAAAATAAGGCACAATTAAGTCCATTTTAATTAATAGGGCCCTAAAATTAATGTGAATATGTAAAATACATATTACAACACTAAATTAAGGCATAATTAAGTTCATTTTAAAATTAATTCCAAATTAGGTGTGAAAATGTAAAAGGGATACATTTTTCTACACTACGTTTAACCTCCACTTTAGTGAGAGTATGAGCACCAACGAAAACTCACACTAAAGTAGACATTCAAAACATATGTATGCAACAATGACAAAGATTATCAATCATACAACATCAAATACTAGTGAGAACAAAGAAGGAAGATCAAGCCTCAACTGTCCAACGTGATGTGGAACAACTATTTTTCCATGAATGTTCACAAGCAGAACTTGATGTCCACTATGCAAACAATAATGCACACTCTCTCTGGGCTAATGGAACCTTAGGTTGTCCACTAGGTGAGCCCCCAAGAAGTGGCTTAGTGAGAAATTCATGCCAGGTCTATAGGCTCTCACTGTACTAACCAAACCAAAGCTATCCCTCTAATAACGTTAATAAGGCAAAACAAAAACTTCAAGCTTCATAAGGCCTAACAAGCTATGTTATGTTAAGAACTAATGAGAAAACATGGAAAGGTTCCATTGGCAAGCAAAATGTGTTATGCTTGGTGGCCTTGAAAGGGGTTTGAGCTTCACAAGGTTAGCAAGTTGTGTTATTCTAAACACTTATAAAAAAAATGCAAGTAAAGGTTTGTTCAAAGGGATATTGCTTAGTTCATGTAAGGTATCTTCTTAGGAAACATCATGCCTAATGCCTCCAAGAGAGGACACGTATAGGATAAGAGAAGTATCGCACTCTCAAAGAACATCAAACCCAATGACACCACCAAGAAAAAGATGCATCACAAGAAGAAAGAAAATCATACAATGAAACATGAGGAGTGATAATTCCAATGTATGCCCCCACTTTAAAGAAATTTCTAGCACCATTTCTATGAGAAATTTGCTTTAAAGTAGAAAATAATCAATGCTAATCAAATAAAGGGGACATGAGAGCTTATTCAAAAATCCCTATGCCAAGTCATATGTTCCCGAATGAAGCTGCATCATGAAAAAGAGAGGAAGGGGTTGCCCCCAAAATGAAATCCCAAAAAAAATAAGGGATCCAAGGATTCGAGGTCAGTATATCTTTGCTACAATGTGGTTATAGAGCTCGAAAACGTCATCATTCCCCAAATACTCATAGAACAGGAAGAATGACATATAGAGAGCGAAAACAAACAAAAATATTTTGGGTCAACATGGAAGAGACCTAAATGTCTTGACACCTTGCGTAATCCCCAAAAGGAAAACACAAGACAAATGAAGGATAAATGTTTATGACATATAGAAGAGTGTAGATAAAAATAGAGGAATGCACATGAAGAGATAGATCCATCAAACTAAACGGTATGGGAGATCACATTACGTACATGCAATCACACAAAGAACATGTAAAATAAAACAAGGAAAACACTAGTAAGGCACATACGAGTCAACCTATAGTAGGTCACCCACATCCAAATCTTGATTAGTATATATGAAAGTCAGATAACTAGCCAAAGGGATAACATCAAGTGCCAAACTAGGACAAGCACCAAGTTCAACACTCTTATTAGGAGGATCATCATTTAAGCTCATAGAAGATGAAAACAATGAATTCAACTCATTATGTACTTGTTCATCAATCTTTGCAATTTCATAATCATCATCTAAGTTAATCACAATAGGAGGTCTAATGACAATATCCATAGAAGTTTGTTGTTGTTGCGGCGAGGGTGGAGAGGCATCATGCATTGCTTGAGACAAGTTTTGATTTTGATTTTCTATGTTATTCTTTTCTTTTTGTGCTTGTAATGAACAAGCAATAACACAATGCCTATGCCTATGCTCTCTAGCATTGCAATTTCTTTTCATGCGGTTTTCAAGTTGTGATTGTGTAGGAGTGGGTTTGTCAGCCATAGGTTCCTTTTATTACCTTAAGGGAGGAACAAAAGAAACCATGGGAGGTTGTTCAACTAATTTCTCTTTAGCTTTATAAACGTGTTTGACTTTAGGAGGCACACCAGGATTTATTTGATTATCTCGCGGTCTCTTATATGAAATAAGGGAGAATTTGTCATAGGTTGGTCTTGGTTACTTGAAAGAGCTTTTGGTTCAATCATGTTTTCACCAAGGATAGGAGGTTTAATCATGGGATGAGGCAAATTGGTAAGGGATAATTCTGCTATGTGCTTTACCTTAAACTTTTGATAGGATTTGAAAAAGAAGTCTTCATAGGGTCTAATAAGTTCAATAGGCTCGGGCCAAAAGAAATCCAATGAAAAGTTCCCATGGGAAGACATGGGATTAAAGCCACTATGATGCACAGTAAATATCTCATTTCAAAATGGAAACTTTAAGCATTTATGCATAACTGATGGGATGAAATTCATGGAGCAAAGCCATGGATAGCCCAACTTCACACAAAATTGGTCTGATGATGGGATGATGGTGAATGGGACATTTAATTCTTTTGATCCAACCTTTAAAGGGATATTTATTGAGCCAATCATAGGGAAAGAAAAACCATTATGCGTTTTGATCCATGCTTTCGTTCTTTCATATGTATCATGATAAAGCTCATGCACAAATAGGAATTCTTTAGTGATCACATTCTCTATACAGACGAGATCAATTAATATCCCATTAGTAGGCTTGTCATTGATTCTTCCAACTATGTAAAGAGGACCATCAGGTGAATGTTTAAGTATGTCTTGTTGTGAGAAAGAAATATCAAATGGCATCTTAGTTAGGCCCTTACGAGGTTTAGCATCAATAAATGCAATCACATCATCCATAAGGTTGTTCTTATTGTCTTTCATGTTTTCATCATCTATGTCAACATTCATCACATCATTCTTTGTTTCACTAGCTTTGACAAAGGAGATATTATGATTAGGCATAGGATTGGTAAATATTTGCAAATTTTTACTAGGAGGAGCTACAAATTTATTACCTTGATCATTAACACCTCCAATTAGGATATGATTAGAATCAATGAGGTCTTGCACAAGATGTTTAAGACACTTGAAATGTTCTATATCATGTCCATTTTGTCAATGAAAATGGCAATAAGCATTTGGTCTATAGTTTGAAGGTAAAGGCTTAGTAGGATCAGGAGCTCTTACAAGAGGTAGGGAAATCAATTTTTTTCTAAGATTTGTAACATGATATTATGAAGGGTATCAAGTAGTGGTGTAAACTATCTATTTCTATCTACAAAGGCATATGGTTTTGTTTTCTTTATAGCAGCCACTTGGGTGTCAACATTGTGATTAGATTCAGGAGGATTAAGTTGTAGGAAGCCCTTGTTTTTTTTCTTGAAAGGTTGGTAGTTGGTTTGAGGTATGGATTCAAAAATTTCAAAACGGTTAGAGGGAGTTTTCACTTCATGACTACTAACTAAATTTTGGTAATAATGAAGGGATGCACACAACTATGTGAAGGAAAGAAATCTTATCATCTCAAGCTTTGTTTGAATTTTGTCTTGCAAATTGAAAATGAACATTTTTTGAAGGTCAAATTCATGAATCTTAATGTTTATTTATGAATAAAGCATTTGGTATCACGCTATGAAATCAGTGACCTTTTCATCATCCTTTTGTCTACATGTCATCAAATTAGCTAAGGTCATCTTAGGACCCATGTGAATTTGGAATTAGTTGTAGAAGTAATCAATAAGTTCATTGAATGAACCAATTGAATTATTCGGTAAAGAGAAAAACCACTCTAAAACATCATCTTTCAAGGATATAGGGAATAGGATAGCCAAGAGTTTATCTTCAAAAATGAAGTCACTACATAGGGTTGTATAAGCAGAAACATGGCTAAGAGGATCTCCTTTCCCACCATATTTCTTAAACCTAGGAACCTCTATACCTTGTGGCATTTTTTCCCTCAATATCTCTAAGGATAAGGGATTGGTTTTGATGTATTGTGAAGGTTGGTCATTGTTTTTTTGGTTTAAGGTGGTGATTTTTTGTTGGAGGGATGACATATTTTGTAAAGGTGTGTTAAGGATTGGATCATTGTTGGTATTGTGAGATGGAGGTGAATAAGGTGGAGTGGTGTATGTATGTGAAGGGCAAGTGAATTGTAGATTTGTGAGTGGGGATGGTTGAGGAGATATGAGATTTGAATTTACAAAGCTAGAAGGATTCCCGGTGGGAATACCTAAGGAAGTGTTGACATTGCTTGCAGGTTGGATGGTTGTGGTAACATGAGTACCAGTGTATGTAGTAATAGAGGTAAGGGTTTTGGAAGAAGGAATTGAATTTCCACCTTGGATTTGAGTATACCCCAAAGCATGAGTACAACCAATCATGGTGGGGATGTTCTTATCAACAATATGGGATAGAATTCACATGAACTCTATTCCATGTTCATTTTCAAGCATCTTCCTTACATTATCTAAAGTAGGAATGACACTACTAGCAATGTTTTCAGAAGTCACAAAATTTTGTAATTTTTTTATTTCTTCATCGACCCTTCTTATGTTTTCTTGTGGGAAATTAGCAACTATTGTTTCAACATCATGCACATTAGTTGTAGGTAGGGAAGTCATTAGAAATGAGGTATGAAGACCATGATCCATAGAGGGTTGATTCTCTCAACACTATTAGTGAAATATTTGGAGAACCCAATATCCATGACGAATGGTGTATTGTGGGATGACATGAGTCTTAAACTACATCTCACAACAGTATTGATAATAGGACACCAAGTTGTGAAGCTCATACAAGTTTCACAAACTCAATGTACACCCAAAATGGATAAAAGGTGAAATGCAATATGTAAATGCAATTTTCAGATTCTAAACAAGACAATTTTCTAATTACTCTATGCAAAAAATTAAAAATGATGTCTTGTAAATACAATTTTGAATTCACACAATGCACTAAATTTATCAAATGAAGATCAATATGATCAAATTTAAGTAACAAAAGTTCTACAAACTGAAACAAAAAACTAAAAACAACAAAGAAAAATATAGAAACAAATGTTTTAATGCCCAAAAATTTAGGAAATGACCCTGATCAAGGACTCATTTTCCCAAGGGGAGAATGGGTCCTATCTTAGGGTTTTTAATTTTTTTTTACAGATTTCTAAGTTGATTCTAGTGGTTTCTAGATTTTGATTTAAAATAGTGAGTTATAGTTTGAATTTTCTGTGAAATGAAGGTTGAATGCAAATGCAAAATATGACAAAATGACAAAATAGAAGATCTAATTTGATGTGCAATTTTGATTCAATTTTCAAATGTGAGTGAATGATGATGTAATGCTATGTAAATTATTTGCAAAATGACTGATTTTTTTGTATTTTTCAAAATTTAAGAGATGCAAAAATGCAATCCTAAAACCCTAAATTAAATGCAAACTAATTCAAGTTAAACAACCCTAAATGAGATTAAATTCAATGCAATTCAATGCAAATGAATGCAAGATCTAGATCTAGGGTGAAAATGGACTCCAAAATTAAAAAATTCCAATGATCAAAAGTTAGGTTCACCAAAAATAAATGATGAAGAATAGGTCCCTAATTGGTTCATTAATCCTTTGCACCTATTTTTCTTCATTTCAATGGAACAGCCTACATGGCATAGATCCATGGGTGAACAAGAAGGACGTTGTAGGGGAGATCAAGGTCAAATTTGGAAAGGAGTTTCAATTTTTATAGGTCTAACCTGGATGGGTAGCTTAATAGAGCCTTTATATTCATGCTCAGTGTCGTCATATGCTTTTATGGTAATTTTAGTGTGGAGATCAACATCATCAGAATATCCTAGTTTCTCTATTAGGATTAGACTACAAAGCTTAAGTCCCAATCCACCATCTATAAGGATATGTTTGATTGTGATTTTATGGATGCGAGCTTGAATGTGAAGTGGATGATTATGAGAGCGATTGATAGAAGACATGTATTTAGTGGAAAAAGTGATGGCTTGTGGAGATGATAAGTGTTGTATCATGGCTTGAAATTAAACAAGATCAATGTCATTAGGGACACAAGACTCATGGAGGACTTTCTCAAGAAGGTCCTTGTAGATGGGAGATGTTTTAAGTAGCTCAAGGATAGATATTTGTGCTGGTGTTTTGTTCAAGTGTTCAAGAATGCTATATTGATTAGTAGGTTGAGAGGAGGATGAATATCCTTGGATAGTGATTCTATCACATTAGGTAGTGATGGAAAATTTTAGTAGGTTGGGAAGGACTTTGTTCAATGTGGCCAATGATGAAATCAAATGAGATATTATTGTATGTATAAGGAACTACATTGTATGATGCAAAAGTTTAACCATCGTTATGCTAAGGAAAAGGTTGCTTATATACACCAAAGTCTTCATTAAGGGTTGTATGGCCTTTGATAGAGATATCTCCTCAATCAATAAGATCTCATATAGATTTCATAAGCTTCATGCATGAGGATTTTTTGATGTCCATGAACCTTGTGGTAGTCACAAAATTTATGTTATTTGTACCAAGAAGGTTTAGGCACATCAAGACCAAGGGGTTTGATGGGTGGTAGTTGGATCATGTTGGCTTGGATGATCTTTTGGAGGATAATTTTGATTGGTTCACCTAAGGGGGTATATTCACAGCTAGTGTGTCTTTTAGGTTGACCTTTAGGGATAACCACATATTGTTGAGGAGCTAGATTGTTGTGAGATAATTATGGTGGAGGTATTTGGATATTTGTAACATGTTTTGAATCAGTTACACCATCATTGACCATGTTTTTTTTTTTTTTAATTCTAAAAACATGATTTGTCACTAGATTGAGAATTGGTTCCTTTGCCTTCTTTGTATATATTTACTAGGCCTTTGGCTATAAGGTATTTTTCTATAGCTACTCCCTTTTCAATTATTTCATCAAAGGAGTGAACACATTGCATGTGTAGATGGAAGCCCAATTTAGTGTTGAGCTTCTTGAAAAAGATAGTAACATGTTTTTTTTTTCAGGTATAGGCCATGCAAAGTGGCTAGCAAGATGTCTCTATCATTGTGAAAATAAGGTAAAGGATTCACCATTATTTATCTTGGTTTTGAAAAGATCCATCATGGTGATATAATGTTCTATATTATAGGAAAAGTGAGTGAAAAATTTATTGGATAGCTTAGAAAAGGTTGTGCTTGTCCCATGGGGGAGGTGAGTGAATGAATCAAGGGATTCTCCACCCAAGCTTCTAGGGAAGAACCTCAAGAGATAAGTGTCAAGATAGGATACCTCTTGGAATTCAATATAGATTTCTTTTAAATGTTCCTTAGGATCTCCATTCCCCTTGTATTTTTCAAATTTAGGAATTTAAAAATTCTGAGGAAAAGGGATCATGGTGATGGACTTGTCAAAAAGATAAGGACATAATTATTGAAAGGTATAAGATTAATTGTGATTTCCTAGTTTAATTACCTTAAGGGAATCCTTTATTTGTTTCATGTCTTGGTCCAAAGTACTTGTAAAATTGAAGGGAGGTGATTGATAGTTGGATATGGGAGTTTGAAAGGATGATGTGTGTTGGTATTGATAAGAGGATGAAATGGGATTGGAAAATTGAAGATGTTTATGGGTAGATGAAATGGGGTTAGAAGAAATTGGATTTGAGGTTTGGAGATGATATGATATGTTAAGAGGGATGGATGTTGAGATATGAGGAGAAGAGATGGAATATTGAGGTTGTGGGATATGTGATGAAATGTTTTGGGTTTGAGAGGGGATCTTGATATGCAAATGGGATGTAGGATTTATGTATTGAGATGTCGTGGGGGGATTAGAAGAAGATGGGAAAAATGAAGGATCATGATGATTAGAAGAATATGGAAGACATGTAGGATTATGATGAATAGTAGGTGGGGGTGTAGAAGGAGGTTGTTGGATGATTTGAGATGTGTCAAAATCAAGAGGTAATTTGGAACCTTTATTTGCTAACATAAGGATATATTGGTGGGGAAGATTTATGATATATCTATGCATCAAGTCAATAGCTTGGGTATCTTGGGAAAATTCCTCTAATGATTTTTGGGAGACTTGGTCACTTGAATCATGATCATAGATGATGGATATGGATTATCCATAGGGATTTTGTGGACTGCCTCCTCAAAGGGTGTATCATAAGACGACGAGGGGAAATATTGAGAGGCCATTATTTGATTTATTTCTTGGGGCCTTGTGATAGGAATCTAAGAGAGAGACCTAGGAATTATGGGATGAGATAGAAATGATTAGGGATAGACCTTGGATTTGAGATGATATGGATGATAGAATGGATGGCAAGGCAATAATGATATAATGGAGTATATAAGACCAATAATGTCTCAAGATAACTAGATGATGTAGAGAATCTAAAAAATTCAACAAAATTCAAGGGTACTTCAGACCCAAACCAAAATTGAGAAAATCAATTTCACATTCATCATTAATTCACTTAAATTGTTAACAAATTCCACTTGTTTCCACATTGCTAGAAGGCATCAATTCATCAAATATTGTCTCTAAACTTACATCAAACCCTACAAAATTTCCATCATCATTATATTGACTGAATCAAAGCAAAAACCTTATTAGAAAACTCTGAGCCAATCAACTCATCAAACATTCACACCAAGACACCAATTTGCACCTTGATTCCACATTGCTACAAAGCCTAAAACAAAAAATATTGACTCCAAAAATTTACTAGGCATAAATCCATATTAACCATCATTATTTTGATAGGAACAAAGCAATATCACCTTTTCATTTCATAACATAGTTTCATCAGCTTCACAACTTCTTGCACCCATGCCATTCAATTTCTTGTAGTAGTCCAACAAGCTAAAACAGGGTATATCTTTAACACCATATTGAATATACATAAACCAAGACCATATTTTAGGACCCATTTGGGCCCAATTAAACATAATTAAACAAAAGTTACACTTGTTTTGAAAAAAATATCAGAAAAAATTGACTGTTCGCAGCCAAAAGAGCCTCAATTAGGTCTAAATTACAAAGAAAATTTCCTTAAAACTTGATGCATGTTTAATTTTTTTATGGTCAGCCACTAATCAGGTCTCAAAAAAACAAAATCAACCATCTTCTCAAGGAAAATCACTCACTAAAATAGTAGATCAAGAATTCCTTACTTAAAGCTTGAATTAGGCTTTATTCAATGAGGGTTTGTACAAAGTGTGCCTTCCAATCTACATACCAACATGAAATTGCTTCAAACATCTTGGTACAGGTCTGAAAATAGTAAATTAACTGTCTCCCAACCTTCTTCTCTACCATTTCTTCAAACTTCAACCTGTAAGCATCACTTTTTGCATGGAAAACACAAAAATTTTGTGAGAACATAAACCTTGAAATCTAACTTCCCCAGTATCTAAAATTATAAACACAACAAAAAAAAACCTATCCTAACCCATTCCATCAAATTCATAAGCCTACATCGGTGGAATGGTTTCCATATACAAATTAGACTCTCAAACCCTTGTTTTTGAGGGTTACAAGCAGTTTCTTGAAAAATCTACTCTTTACCACTGTAAACTTAATGCAATTCCTTCAAATGACTTCAAAGAAGTAACTAACACCTTACTATATGAAATATAATCAAGATATTGGCCTATGAAATACTACACTGACTATACAAGGTCTGAAATCTAAAGAGAAATGCTAAAAAAATGCAGATAAGAGTACTTTTATTGCCAAAATTGTTCAAGATACAATGTCCCAATCCTTTGCTCACCCTCACAATACTTTAAATATATTTTCATATTAGTTATAGCAACTTCCCCATCATCTTCAACTGACCAAAAACTTTCCTAAACAACATGAGCCTTCATCTTCTTGACTTTACATCTTTTTTCAATTTTGCAACTTTTGCATCTTTGCAACAAAATGACATTTTTTTGAAATTTTAACTTCCTTGACCACCTAAAGACCTAATTGTGCCTTAATTACATTATAATGGGTCCATACATGACCTTTTACAATGCACTTCATGATAAAAATTCAAATTTTACAAAGTTTCCTATTGGAGGCAAAACAACACTAGGTGCTCCTGCACCAAACAACTAGCCTGGAAAAATCCTCAAGTCCCTTTGAGGAATGAATTAATTCAACCTTGCTTCTTCATATTGCATATTTTTTTCTTGGACTGCTGCATACTTGAAATCACTCACCTACCTTCATTTTCCATCTTAATTCCTTCCATCTTTTGTCTTCATTTTTGTCTCCTCTTGTCTTTTCCTTTTTCCTTCTCTTTCTTTGCCATCAGATTCACCAATCACTGTAATCAAAGGGCACAAAATTGTCCTTTCACAATACTTAAATCTTATCTAACCTTTTCTCAATCAAAGGACACAGGATTGTCCTTTCTCATTTATTTTTCTAAGCAATCTTTCCTCTTTCCCATCAATTCATCTTTGACCTTCTCTGACCTTCTTGTTTTCATTTTCTCATCTACTCCCATCGGTGGAGTACTCTCAAACTGACTTACAACTCTCATAATGGCTGAAAACTCAAGTGCTTCTCAGACAGGTATCCATCTCCCTAACTGCCTCACCACACAAACTCAACAAACCATCCATCTTACCCAATAGTAGATCCTGGAAGATGCACCTATCACCCTTTCTCTTAGTGGCCTCACCCACTTTTAACCTTCTCCCTAGCTTAATATCCATTGGAGGATGGTGAGCACAAACTCATCTTTGTTTGTAACCAAAACACAACTTCTTAGAACTCTTCCTCTCTGTAGCTTTAAGATGGATCAAGCACCTGCAACCAACAACTCAAAAACAACTTAACAAACACTAGATTAGCTAGATTTGATACCAATTGATGCAGAGAATCTACAAAATTAAAAAAAAATCAAGGGTACTTCAGACCCAAACCATAAAATGAGAAAATCAATTTCACATTCATCATTAATTCACTTAAATTGTCAACAAATTCCACTTGTTTCCACATTGCTAGAAGGCATCAATTCATCAAATCTTGTTTCTAAACTTCCATCAGACCCTAAAAAATTTCCATCATCATTATATTGATTGAATCAAATCAAAAACCTTATTAGAAAACTCTAAGCCAATCAACTCATCAAACATTCACACCAAGACACCAATTTGCACCTTGATTCCACATTGCTACATAGCACTAAAACAACAAATCTTGACTCCAAACCTTTACCATGCCAAAATTCATTTTAACCATCATTATTTTGACAGGAACAAAGCAATATCACCTTTTCATAACACAATTTCATGAGCTTCACAACTTCTTGCACCCATGCCATTCAATTTCTTGTAGTAGTCCAATAAGCTAAAATTGGGTATATCTTTAACACCATATTGAATATCCATAAACCAAGACTAGATTTTAGGACCCATTTGGGCCTCATTAAACATAATTAAATAGAAGGTACACTTTTTTTGAAAAACATATCAGAAAAAATTGATTGTTCGCAGCCAAAAGAGCCTCAATTAGGCCTAAATTTCAAAGAAATTGTCCTTAAAACTTGATGTATGTCTAATTTTTTGCTATACAGCCACTAATCAGGTCTCAAAACCACCAAATCAACCATCTTATCAAGGAAAATAACTCACTAAAATAGTAGATCAAGAATTCCTTACTTAAAGCTAGAATTAGGCTTTATTCATTGAGGGTTTGTAGAAAGTGTGCCTTCCAATCCACATACCAACATGCCAATGCTTCAAAATTTTTGGTAAAAGTCTAAACATGGTAACTTAACTATCTCCCAACCTTCTTCTCTGCCATTTCTTCAAACTTCAACCTGTAGGCATCACTTTTTGCATGGAAAACACATAAATTATGTGAGGGCAGCAACATAAACCTTGAAATCTAACTTTCCCAGTACGTGCAATCATAAACAAAAAAAAAAACCTATCCTAACCCATTCCACCAAATTCCTAAGCCTACATCAGTGAAATGGTTCCCATATACAAATTAGACTCTCAAACCCTTGTTTTTGAGGGTTACAGGCAATTTCTTGAAAAATCTACTCTTTAACACTCTAAACTTAATGTAAGTCCTTAAAATCACTTCCAAGAAGTAACTAACACCTTAATATATGAAATATAATCAAGATATTGGCCTATGAAATACTACATTGATTGTACAAGGTCTGGAATCTAAAGAGGAGTGCTAAAAAAATGCAGATAAGAGTACTTTTATTGCCAAAATTGTTCAAGATACAATGTCCCAATCCTTTGCTTTCCCTCACAATGCTTTAAATAGATGTTCACATCAGTTATAGAAACTTCCCCATCATCTTCAACCAACCATCAACCTTCCTAAACAACATGACTCTTCATCTTCTTGACTTTACAACTTTTTTTAATTTTGCATCTTTTGCATCTTTGCAACAAAATGACTTTTTTTTTGCAATTTTAACTTCCTTGACCACCTAAAGACCTAATCATGCCTTAATTACATTAGTATGGGTCCATACATGACCTTTACAATGCACTTCATGATAAAAATTCAAATTTTACAAAGTTGCCTATTGGAGGCAAAACAACATTAGGTGCTCCTACACCAAACAACCGGCCTGGAAAAATCCTCAAGTCCCTTTGAGGACTGAATTACTTCAACCTTTCTTCTTCATATCTGCATATCTTTGTCTTGGATTGTTGCATAATTGAAATCACTCACCTGCCTTCATTTTCCATCTTAATTCCTTCCATCTTTTTTCTTCATTTTTTTCTCCTCTTGTCTTTTCCTTTTTCCTTCTCTTTCTCTGCCATCCGATTCACCAATCACTGTAATCAAAGGCCACAAGACTATCCTTTCATAGTACTTAACTCTTCTCTAACCTTTTCTTAATCAAAGGACATAAGATTGTACTTTCTCATTGCTTTTTCTAAGAAATCTTTCCTCTTTCCCATCAATTCATCTTTGACCTTCTTGTCTTCATGTTCTCATCTACTCCCATCGGTGGAGTACTCTGAAACTGAATTACAACTCTCATAATGGCTGAAAACTCAAGTGCTTCTCAAACAGGTATCCATCTCCCTCACTGCCTCACCACACAAACTCAACAAACCATCCATCTTACCTAGCAGTAGATCCTAGAAGATGCACCTACCACCCTTTCTCTTAGTGGCCTCATTCACTCTGCACCTTCTCCCCAACTTAATCTCCATTGGAGGATGGTGAACATAGACTCATCCTTTTCTGTAACCAACACACAACTTCTTAGAACTCTTTCTCTTTGCAGCTTTAAGATGGATCAAGCACCTGCAACCAACAACTCAAAAGCAACTTAACAAACACTAGATCAACTAGCTATGATACCAATTGATATAGAGAATCTACACAATTCAACAAACTTCAAGGGTACTTCAGTCCCAAACAACAAACTGAGAAAATCAATTTCACATTCATCATTAATTCACTTAAACTATCAACAAATTCCACTTGTTTCCACATTGCTAGAAGGCATCAATTCATCAAATCTTGTCTCTAAACTTACATCAGACCTTAAAACATTTCCATCATCATTATATTGACTGAATCAAATCAAAAACCTTAATAGAAAACTTTGAGCCAATCAACTGTTCAAACATTCACACCAAGACACCAATTTGCACCTTGATTCCACATTGCTGCAAAGCACTAAAACAACAAATCTTGACTCCAAACCTTTACCAGGACCAAATTAATCTTAACCATCATTATTTTGACAAGAACAAAGCAATGTCACCTTTTCATAACACAATTTCATCAGCTTCACAACTTCTTGCACCCATGCCATTCAATTTCTTGTAGTAATCCAACAAGCTAAAATCGGGTATATCTTTAGCACCATATCGAATTTCCACAAACCAAGACCAGATTTTAGGACCCATTTGGGCCTCATTCAACATATTTAAACAAAAGGTACACTTTTTTGATAAAAATATCAGAAAAAATTGATTGTTCGCAGCCAAAGGAGCCTCAATTAGGCTTAAATTACAAAGCAACTGTCCTTA
This sequence comes from Sequoia sempervirens, assembly GCA_007258455.2. Classification (NCBI taxonomy): domain Eukaryota; kingdom Viridiplantae; phylum Streptophyta; class Pinopsida; order Cupressales; family Cupressaceae; genus Sequoia; species Sequoia sempervirens. The sequence goes on from VDFB02105785.1 coordinate 14,600,469, forward strand.
AAAATTGATGCATGTCTAATTTTTTTCTGGTCATCCAATAATCAGGTCTCAAAACCACCAAATAAATTATCTTCTCAAGGAAAATCACTCACTAAAATAGTAGATCAAGAATTCCTTACTTAAAGCTTGAATTAGGCTTTATTCAATGAGGGTTTGTAGAAAGTGTGCCTTCCAATCCACATACCAACATGCCAATGCTTCAAACATCTTGGTACAGGTCTGAACATGGTAAATTAACTATCTCTCAACCTTCTTCTCTACCATTTCTTCAAACTTCAACATGTAGGCATCACTTTTTGCATGGAAAACACATAAATTTTGTGAGGGAAACAACATAAACCTTGAAATATAAATTCCCTAACACCTAAAATTATAAAAACAACAAAAAAAAAACCTATCCTAACCCATTCCATCGAATTCATAATCCTGCATCGGTGGAATGGTTTCCATATACAAATTAGACTCTCAAACCCTTGTTTTTGAGGGTTACAAGCAGTTTCTTGAAAAATCTACTCTTTACCACTCTAAACTTAATGTAAGTCCTTAAAATCACTTCCAAGAAGTAAGTAACATCTTACTCTATGAAATATAATCAATATATTGGCCTATGAAATACTACACTGACTGTACAAGGTCTGAAATCTAAAGAGAAATGTTAAAATAATGCAGGTAAGAGTACTTTTATTGCCAAAATTGTTCAAGATACAATGTCCCAATCCTTTTTTCGCCCTCAAAATGATTTAAATATATGTTCACATCAGTTATAGCAACTTCCCCATCATCTTCAATTGACCAACAACCTTCCTAAAAAACATGACCCTTCATCTTCTTGACTTAACAACTTTTGCATCTTTGCAACACAATGATGTTTTTTTGCAATTTTAACTTCCTTGACCACCTAAAGACCTAATTGTGCATTAATTACATTAGAATGAGTCCATACATGACCTTTTACAATGCACTTCATGATAAAAATTCAAATTTTACAAAGTTTCCTATTAGAGGAAAAACAACACTAGGTGCTCCTGCACCACTAGATCCTTGATTGATAATGATGGGGTTTTCTTATACTAGACTTTGGTAATAACCTAGGAAAGGATTTTATTTTTCCATTCAATATTGGATAATCACTTGAATAAGGCTTGTATAAAAGATGATTTTGGTTACCTAATCTTTGATAATAACTTAAGAAAGGTTTGGATATGATTACTTAGGCTTGTATAATCACCTAAGCAAGGATTTGATGGGGATTTTGATACCAAGGATTAGAATATAGAAAATCTCTTGACAAGATTGATTTTGATAGGATATTATATTGATTGTTATTGGATGATGAGAGATAGGTCAAATATGATAAGGATTTGATATGATATTATAGGATTGAGATTGGATAGGAAGATAAATGATAAAAGAAATGATGATGATAATGATAGGATGATAGCTGATAGGACCAAGGTCTAGGGATAATGGTTGTGATGACTAAGTTATGATAATGGATGAAAATGATAAGATGAGGGAAATATTATAGATTTTGGATAGAAATGATGCCAATGGTTGATATTTCAGGTAAATAATGGCCGAGGAAGGGTCTCCCAGGTCTTCTCTAAGGCTACAAAGGTCAAGATTACACATTGACATCTCAAGATGGTTAAATAGTAGTGAAATGAAAAAAGTGAAACTTTAGGCTATAGAGCACAAATTCAGGCTATAGAGGTACAAATTTAGGCTACAAAGGCATAAATTTAGGTTGTAGAGGTACAAATTTATGCTACAAAGGTGTAACTTTAGGCTATAGAGGTGTAGCTTCATAGAAAACTACATAGAGGTGCTTCATGATGATGTACAAGTGTTAGAGGATGATGTAAAAGCAAAATTTAATAGTATGAGATGGATTTTGATGATTTTTGGCAAGAGACAATCAACCAAGAAGACATAATGGTTGACTTGAATTTCAGGGTGATAAGGATAAGTTCAACAATGCATGTTGTGTTGTTTCACTAGTTTTGTACATGAAAACATGCCAAACATGATAGCACAACCCAATATTTAATCAAGTAGGTGTGTTAACTTAATGTAGGCACACCCACCAAAGGTGTAATACCTTCAAATGAATTGGTAAATTCAAGGGTATGAAAAGGTCATGTACCACCTTTACACCCCTTATCGTGGAAGGACAAGGACCGACTGAGGGATAGTTGTCACCTCAACAAGAGAAAGTACATAATAAGTAACTTTGGTTATGATATTGAACCCTACACCACACTAAGCAACTATCAATGGTCTTAAAGGATTCTAAAATAAGGTTATTAGTGGATTTGTGAAGATTTAGCCCATCTGATAGTGCTCAAGATTAGGAGGGTCTCTCCTTCTCTCATCACCAAACGCATCTTGGTGGATCGAGGGTCTCAAAACTTGGCTCAAACGATGATAGCTACACTTTGAGGTACAAATTTCACTCACCCCTTTATATACCTTACTAGAAAATGTGGTTGAGGTTGTCCTTGAGGTGATCGAATCCCCAAGCAAACCTCCTAATAGGAAAGACTAAATTAGGTGCTTTTGGTCACCTAAGATCACACAAAGCACAAGGGAAGAGCATATGCACAAACTAGCAATCCTTGGGATAACACTTAGAACATAAAATAAATGAAGAAATTTTAGATTTCTGATCTCCAAGATCACATTAAGTGCAAGGAGAAAGCATACATCTACACACACTTCCAAACACAACAAATAATATCCATTAACCTACTAAGCTACTTTAGATGCCTAAATTAGTGGAAAATAAAGTCTTGGATGAAAGAATCTATATAAAACTATTTGTAAGTTCTCAATGATAATTATCTTTGATAATTGTTAAAAAATTACACCACTTTTTAGTTTCTCAAAAATGAAGGTTAGATGTGAAGAATGAAAGAAAAACCCTAGAAATTGTAACTTGAAATAGAAGCTCAACTTTACCTGATGGAGGTGCCACTTCAGGAAATAGAAGCATAGATTTATGATGCAAAAGAAAAAATTTATGCTACAAAGGCATAGCTGTATGAAATAGAGGTACCAATCTATGAAATAGAGGTGTCATTCTATGAAATAGAGGCATAATTTCATATATATAGCCCAAAAATGTTACACTGTGTTAATATCTATTTACTATTACCTAGTTTTGTAAATTGCTTTAATATATGTGAATGTGTTTTTTATGATATATGATGAAAATATGATGAATGAATGTTTGATTCAATTTAATGTTTTAGATGATTTTGTATATGAAATATATGTGATGCATATGAATGTATTGATTCAACTAACTATTGTTATGGTGAACTAAGTTGAATGTAGGAACAGGTTCAAACCTTCAGAAGAGAGGGGAAGTATCACTCAGGAGAAAAACTTGGTCTGGTAAACCTTTAATTTAACCTTACTGAGCATTCACACACTCATGCCCTATTTGGTCTTAGTTAAGTCAAGTTAGTTTGGGTAATGGGTAAGTGATCTTCAGTTTTGATTGTGAATGTTTATAATGGTTTGCAATCTTGTTTTATGAATGTTTGGAATGAGGAATGTGATGAATTCATGACGTTAAGTGGAATTCCTTCCTTGTGTGTTGATTGTTATATTGATGAAATATATGCATAAAATGTATATATATGCATATATGTACGTGTCTATAGTAAACTCATATATGTGAGTGAATACATACATAAGTATATGTAGGTAGATGTACCTACGCATGTTCATAGACAGATTAACCATATGCATGGGAATACTAATTGGACTAAAGTGACATACATACATACATACATACATACATACATACATACATACATACATACATACATACATACATACATACATACATACATACATACATACATATATATATATATATATATATATATATATATATATATATATATATATATATATATATATATATATATATATATATATAAACTCCATGTATATATTTCATCATATGTTTGCTTTAGATGGAAATGCTTGCTCTTAAGACTTCACTATTTTTCATTTTTTCTTCTATAGTTAGTATAATTCCACTTAATTCATCAATTTCCATGGATGTAGATCATTTGAAATTTTTATTATGGAAATAACATTGCCAAAATTTGGAGGTAATTTCTTAAAATTTTCTCAATCACATATTGATTACTCAAATAATCTCCTAGAGTTCTCATTTGATTTATCATCCATTCAATTTTTGTGAGAAATTCATTAATTAATTCATTTGGACTCATTTTAACATTTTCAAAACTCTTTCTTATTGCTTGCAATTTAGTTGTGTGAGCACCTTGATATGCATTTACAAGAATATTTCATGCCTATTTTGAATATACATCACCACTTATCCTAGGAAAATTGGTTGACTTAGTGCACCTTGAATAAAAAAAAAGATTCATTTTTAATTTATTCATTTTGCTCAGTTACCATTTATGTTGGTTATTTAATAAATCAATATCCTCAGTTCTTCATACCCCTACTAAAAATTTCCCATAAATTCTTATATTTTAACAAAGTTTGCATATGTGTACTCAAATAAGAAAAAAATATCCCATTAAAAATAGGAATCAATAATCCCAAAGAACCTATAACTTTTTCCATCTCAAAAATATATGCAACAAAATATCTTTGCAAAAAATAAAAATTAACTCCTATCAATCTCAAATTTTGATAATCTTTTTGGACAAATATCTAGAACACACTTCTCTTTGCAATTCAAATTTGAAATACCATCATCAACCAAACTTGCTACACATATTCATTTTTATATAGTTTTTATTGTTATTTGATAAATACTAGAAATTTTTTACTCAATAAAAAAAGAAAAAATTAAGTAGAACCTCATTTCCTATATTCTTACTAGTTTAATTCCTCCTTATATCCAACATATTTAATGCCTCTGCCCTCAAATAAATTGACTAGTTGTATATTTCTCTCCTTTTCATAAATTGTTGGCTATTGTAAAGATGACTTTATTCTTTGAAAGTCAATCAAAATAAAATATTAAACTTTATTCTATTTTTTGATGTTTGCACTTCACTTCTTGATTTTTTCACGTTGCCAACAAATGTTGTGGTCTATTTGGAAGTTTGATTCATATTCACTCACATCCAACCATTACATATTATCATGTCTACAAATAGTGACTAAACCTCTTTATCTACACAAACTTTTATCATAAATTGGATTCTCTCACAGTTAACACCAATCAATGATAACATATATTCATTAGAGGAGCGATCCAAATCATGCTAAGTTAACAATGAAAAACTTTTGATATTTCTCCTTCCTCGTACTTTGATACCAATTGAAGGTATCTAAACTACAAGTTTATCAAGGATTATTTACAAATCATCAACACATAAATTTGGAGAGCACACAAAATTTTCTTATTGATATTCATTGAATAATTCACACATTCATACAATGATTTTAAATTGAATACAACTAATCATATAACTAATTTCTACAACCACCTTCTAGCAAACTAGAGCCTCCCCACGACTCTGACTATGTGTGAACCCATTTTCCTAAATGATACCCCTCTATCCACCATTCCTCCTAACCCCATTAGGGATAAAACAATACCAATGACTCCTAATTATGGTCAAACTCAAGCAGCTCAAGATCTTTGTGACCTCAAGAATAACCCCCTACTCATGGTTGAGGCGCCAAAAGGGACCAAGAGGGGTCCCAAAAAACCCCTCCCACCAAAAAGAAAAAAAATCCTCAACTCATGTCTTGATTGAGGAGGTCTGTGGACGAACCAAAGGTTGAGTGATAGATGGAAGTTAATGCAATCTAAAACTATCTTTCAAACTAGACTATCTTGTCTTGCTCTATTTCCAGTTTCTAAATTGTGATCATGCATGTATAACAAATCAATCATTCATATCCATAAGTGCACAGCAAAACTATGCATAATGACCATTATCACGACTTATTGGAGGAAGAAGAAACAAAGCAACATTACATAGAAAGCTGCTCTATCAATGAGCATCACCACAGTTGGTTTAAAGAAAAACAAAAGATAATTTAATTAGAAAGCACTACAAACTACAACACTCTAGAAAATATTATTGTTTCAAAAGAAAGGAACTAACTTAGCTCCCTTTGCATAGTAGTAATTGTCTAAGGAAGAAAATTGCGCTCCTGTAGTTTCCTCCCTCTTTCCCACGATGAGAAATATGATTTTTCTTTTTTGAATGTTTCCCCCAAACCTTCTCTCTTTCCTATTCCAAGAACAACAACTCCCTCTTCCATGTGAAATCTTCCTTCTTCTATTATTTTCGCCAAACTTCCACTCTTTGCCTATTAATGCAATTTACTTGTGATTTGTTTTCAAAACATAACTAAATTTTTTAACTATTTTTTCCTTTTCTATACCAGAATAGCAAGGTTAAATAAATTTTAAAAACTAACTTTCCTCCTATAATCCCATGCCAAACATTCAATTCCACGCTAAAACAACCACACTTTTCCTTCCCATTCGATGCTCTTCAAAAACTCATTTCTTGTCTTTTTAACTGCCCACACATAACTTCCTTATTTGCTAGCATGGATGTTTGTGTGTCTTTATTTGGCATCCTCAAAATTCTACCTACATGGATGGGTGATTATGCATTTGTTATGTTCAATTTTCCTTACAAAACCACCACACCCCCAAAACACTAACTCAAACAAAAATTTTAAGCAAAGAAAAAACCAAAAATAAAACTCAAATAACAAACTAAAACTATCAGTTGATGCTCATGCATCAGGCTCCCCTAGAAACAAAAAAAGAATCATGAGCTCCTACTCATGAGGTCATCAACACTATGACCATATTTGGAGATATCAATTGTTGTTAACCAAGGGGCATCCTCAAAAGGATGATTCTTCCATTTAACCAAACACTGGAAATATTCCTCACCTTGGGTCTTCTTAAGCAATTGCTTCTCCAAGATGCACTCAATATCAACCTAAGCCGGCTTGATCACTTATTGTTCCCATCATGGAATCAACTTCATGTCTACTATTCCATCCATTTCCTCACCCTTGTAGGGATAGAGATCAACTACATTGAAGATGGGTGAGATACCCATAGTGGAAGGAAGGGCTATCTCATAAGCATTAGTCAAATTTTTTTTGAGAATCTTGCAAGGACCTATCTTCTTCATTTTTAGTTTTTTGTATTCATATTTTGTAAATATCTCCTTCTTGAGATGAGCCAAAATGAGATCACCAACCTAAAAAATGCACTTCCCTTTGCTTCTTATCAACATACTACTTGTACTGCTAGTTTCTCTCCTCAATCTACAATTTCACCTCTTCATGAAGGTCATGAATACCTTTAGAAAACTCCCCACCAGTTGCATTTCTCCTCTAAAAATTACCAAGATCTCAAAGTTCAAATACACCCCTTGGATGCATACCATAGACAATGTAGAATGGGCTCAAACCTATATTCCTATTTGGATAATCATTATATTCTTGAACTCAGCTTATGCTAAAACCATATCCCAATTACCAAGTGTGTTTCCAACAAGACACCTCGACACATTACCAAAAATCTTGTTAACCACTTTTGTTTGACCATCCATTTGGGGATGGTAATCTAAGCTAAAACTGAGATGGGTGCCCAACTTCTTCTAAACCATTCTCCAAAAGTGATCCAGAAATTTTGTGTCTCTATCATACAATATACTCCTAGGTATACCATGTAATCACACAACTTCTTTGAAAAACAAGTTAACTATATTTGTTGTGCATCACTAGTTTTCTTGCAAGGAATGAAATGAACCATTTTTTAGAATCTATCCACAACTACAAAAATATAATCATTGCCTCTTTGAGTTTTAAGCAATCCTATGAAATAAAATCCATACTCATTGAATCCCATGACCTATTTTCCATAGTTAGTGGTTGATATAAACCAATTTTTTGACTATTTCCCTTTGCATGCCGAAATACTCTACATCTCTCCACATACCTCTTTACATATGCCCACATTCATGGCCAATAATAGTGTCTACTTAGATGTAGGTAAGTTTTTTCCTACCCAAAATGTCTTGCTAGGTTGCCACAATGTTTCTCCTTCAAGATATTCTCCCTCATTGACCCTCTAGGAATGCACAACTGATTACCTTTGAACAAAAAACCCTCTTGCAACATAAAATCAGTCCATGGTCCTCTATCTCTATTGATAGGACTGTTGTAAGATTCATATGCATCTCTAAAATCTACATCATTTTCATACAATTCCTTCAAGCTATCAAACTCAACACTATTTTCTTGAATCTCATGTAGCAATAAACTTCTTCTACTTAATGCATCAACAACTTTGTTTTCTTGACCACTCTTATGTTTCAACACTAAGTTAAAACTCTAAAGGTACTCCACCAACTTTGCATGCCTTTGATTCAACTTGTGTTGGTTATTTATAAACTGAAGTGCATGGTTATTTGTGTACACTACAAACTCCTTGGGAAGCAAGTAGTGTCTCCACTTCTTCAAATATTGTACCAATGCATAAAATTCAAGGTCATAAGTTGAATACTTCTTAGCATCATTTAATTTTTCACTGAAATAAGCAACTGGTTTCCCTTCTTGACTTAGAACAAACCCTATTGTTCAACCACTGGCATCACACTCTATTTGAAAGACTTTGTTAAAATCAAGTAACACAAGTATAGGTTGTACAGTTACTTTATTTTTCAAAAATCTAAAACATTTTTCAGCCAAATGAGTCCATTCAAACTTCTTTTTATGTCCTTTTATAGTGTCAAGTATAGGAGCAACTGTGCTACTAATTTTTTTGATAAAATTTCTATAAAATCTAGCAAGTCCATGAAAACTTCTTACCTCATAAGCACTCCTAGGTGTTGGCCAATCGAAAATGTCCTTAACCTTCTCCTTTTCCATCTTCAAGCCCTCTTTAGATACCACAAAACACAATTAGACTAACCAGTCTTCATAAAAGTGCACTTCTTGAGGTTGATCAACAACTTCTCCTCATGCAACCGTGTCATAATCAACCTTAAGTGCTCTAGGTGTTCCTCCTTAGACTTGATAAAAACTAGTATACCATCCAAATAAACTATCAAAAACTTCCCCAGGAATGGTTTCAAGACTTACTTTCATAAGCCTCATAAAAGTACTAGGTACATTTGTAAGCCCAAAGGGAATAACCAACCATTCATAGAGGCCATCATTAGTTTTAAACACTTTCTTCCATTCATCTCCAAGTCTAATCCTAATTTGATAGTAACCACTCTTCAAGTCTATCTTTGAAAAATACATAGAACCACTCAAACAATCCATTAACTCATCCATCCTTGGAATATGAAACCTATATTTGATGGTAATCTTATTGATTTCTCTGGAGTCCATACACATTATCCAATCATATTCTTTCTTAGGTACTAGGACTGTTGGTACAACACATGAGCTAAGACTCTCCCTTATCAATCCTTTTTCCAACAACTATTCAACCTACTTTCTAATCTCCTCATTCTCCTTGGGAGTCAATCTATATGTAGAATTTTTTGGTAGGCTAGCCACCAAATCCATATGGTGGTTAATACTACTCATTGGAGGCAACTCATTAGGAAAATAAGCTACCACAATTTTCATATGCTCTTTCAATATGTCTTGTATCTCATTTGGAAAATAATCCAACTTAGTAGAGGTAAGACCAACCTTAGGCTTGAGTACCAATGCATATCCCACTTCTTCCTTCTACATATCACATAAAAATTCTTTGCCACTTACCAACATAACCTTGCTACTATTGTCGCCCTTATTATCCCCTTCTCCTCTCAAAGGTAACATTGTATATTTTTGACCATCCTTTTGAAAAGTGTGGGTATTATTTCTTCCATCAAATTTCCAAGGCCTACCAAGAATCACATGGCACACATCCATGGGCATAATGTCACACATAACAGTGTCCTTATAACTACTTATTTGAAACTCTACTGATGCCTACTCATCTACCACAGTGTATGGCTCTCCTATCAAATTTACAAGGCCTACCAAGAATCACATGGCACACATCCATGGGAAAAATGTCACACATAATAGTGTCCTTATAACTACTTATCTGAAACTCTACTGAGGCCTACTCATCTACCAGTAACTAATGCCCTTTTTGTAGCCAAGAAACTTGATATGGATTAGGATGTTTAATTCTAGTAAGACCTATATTTTTCACCATTTCAACTAACACGAGATTATCTGTACTAGCACTATCAATAATAAGTTTGCAACACTTACCTTTAGCCTTGTAATTGGTCTTGAATAAATCTCTTCTTTACACTGGTTCTTGAATCTCCTTTGGTGGCTTCAACAGTACTAACTTGAATAGAAAAGACTCTCTTGTCTCAAGTTCTTCCAAATGATGGGAAGGTGACCCCACACTCTCTTGGTTTACTTACACAATCTGATTACTCCTCTCATGCCTTGTGTGGCCTTCTTGTGTAAACTCATAACACTCCCAAATTTTGTGACCAAACTTGTTACACTTAAAGAACTTTCCTGGAAAGCCCCTTCCTCTTCCTTGGTAACCTCCTCTACCAAATGGTCTTCCTCCTCTTATTTGGAAACCTCCTATCTCTAGATTATTAGCTTTTCCACTAGAAGTACCTACTTCCTCACCTTGATGGTGTTGTTTTCCTCTATTAGAGTGTTTCCCTCTTCCTCTTGCTCCTCTTCCTCTACCTCTTCCTTGCTAATTTTGTTTTCTCATAAGCTTCTCCTCTGTTTTGATTGTAAATTGATAGGCTTCCTCAAGAGTCTTGGGTGACAAAAGACTCATTCATTTTGCAAGTTGTATTTCAATCCATTGAGGTACCTACCTACCTTCTCCATATCTTCTTCACTATTCACTAATCGAATCACAAGCTTGTAGAACTCCTCTATATATTATTTCACACTCATCTCTTTTTGCTTGAGGTTTTGCAATCTTTTGAATAGGTTAGTCTAGTAGCTTCCAGGAGGAAACTTGGCTTTCAACTTGGCAACCATTCTATCCCAAGAAGTTATATTCTCCTTATTTTTATTTCTCCTTTCTGGATGAACATAATCTAACCACATAACAACATGAAATTTGAGTCTTGTGCATGAAAAAGTACCTCATTTTTCCTCTACCACTTCTTCATATTCAAAATATTTGTCAAGCCAATTGATCCAATCAATGAGTTCCTCTCCATTGAGGTTCCTGAGTAAGTGGGAACCTTTATTTTGGGCTTGGCTCCAACCCTAATGACTTCTCCTAATAATCTCACTTCAACTCCATCAGGTTCTTCTTCTCCATGAACCACCTCTTCTTTGGTTGGATTCTCATCTTCTTCATTGTCACTTATATCTCTAATAGGTAATCCTCTCCTATGTGCCTGCTCCATGGCATCCATTCTTGCCATTATATTTTGCAACAATTCAAGAACCCCTTTTTCCATGTCTCTCTTGGCACCACCTCTGGCACATTTCTCAGTTGAATCTTTCCCAAATTTACCCTACCTAATCACTTGCTTCTTTGATACCAAAAATTGATAGAGCTAGAAGAACTAATGCAATCTAAATCTATCTTTCAAACCAGACTATCTTGTCTTTCTTTATTTCTAGTTTTCAAATTGTGATCATGCGAGTATAACAAATCAATCATTCACAACCATAAGTTCACAACAAAACTATATATCATGACCATTATCATGGCTTATTGGAGGAAAAAGAAACAAAGAAAAATTACATAGCAAACTGTTGTGTCAATGAGCATCACCACAATTGGTTTAAAAAAAAAAAGATAATTTAATTAGCAAGCACTACAAACTACAACAACACTCTAGAAAAGATTCTTGATTCACTAGAAAGGAACCAACTTAGATCCCTTTTTCAAAGTAGTAATTGTCTAAGGCATAAAATCATGCCCTTGTAGCTGCCTCCCTCTTTCCCATAATGAGAAATCTGCTTTTTCTTTTTTGTATGTTGTCCCCAAACCTTCTCTCTTTCCTATGCCAAGAACAACAACTCCCTCTTCCACATGATAGTTGCCTTCTTCTATTATCTACCCCAACCTTCCACTCTTTACCTATCGATGCAATTTTCTTGTGATTGGTTTTCAAAACGTAACTGAAATTTTAAACTATTTTTGCCTTTTCTAAGCCATAATAGCAAGGTTAACTGAATTTTAAAAATTAACTTGACTCCTATAATCCCACACCAAACATTCAATTCCCACGCTAAAATAATCACACTTTTCCTTCCCATTTGATGCTCTTCAAAAACTTGTTTCTTGTCTTTTTAACTACCCATGCATAACTTCCTTATCTGCTAGCGTGGATGTATGTAAGTCTTTATTTTTCATCCTCAAAAATTTTCCCATGTAGATGGGTGATTATGCATTTGTTAAGTTCAATTTTCCCTACAAAACCACCACACCTTGAAAACACTAACTCAAACCAAAATTTTAAGCAAAGCAAAAACCAAAAATAAAACTCAAACAACAAACCAAAACTGTTGGTTGATGCTCCTGCATCATTTAGGATGTGAAGGAGGCTAACAAATCACAACTTAGAAGATTTAGACTTGTGAGTTGACCAAAGACCGTTGACAAAGAGGTGACAGAGGATGCTCTGAAGCAAGGGGAGAGTTTTACTAGTGACAAGGAGTAAGATGATTATGATTCAAAAGGCTCTGAGAACACTAGTGGTAGACGTTCCATGCACATGGTTAGCATTGGCACTGCCACTTTGGACCTGTTGGGTGAGACACATAATTTCCCCCAATGTGCTTCTATTGCTATGGAAATTGCAGATCTTAAAGAGAATATTTTGGAGCCAAAGAAAAAGATGGTGAGCCTCTCCAAATTTAGTTCCAAAGTTATGCACAGGTTGTCCACTACTTTGTATGCTGCAGGATAAGGAACTAAAGAAGGAGGGCAACAAGGACGAGAGTCACAAGGAACTTTTCAAGTTCCTCACTGAAGATTGGGGCCAACTCTTTGGCTAGGCTTGGGTTCTCTTTTCTTTTTGTTTGGATTTGGTGCCTCCTTATTGTTCGCTGCTTAAAACTTTTTGTAATGTTCTATAATGTTTTGTTAAACCATTGTTAGTGTGTTGTTTATGGTCAGTGGACTTAGTTTTCAGCTTTTGAACTCTCTGTTTTTGGGTCAACACCATTGAATTTGTTGCTTTTAATATAAAAAACAAGTAAAAATGTTTATACGAAATTAATTCCTTTCACATAGACACATGTAATGACAAGTTACTTTATTTTCTAGAAAAATAAAAATGTATTATAATAATATAATGTCTAGTAATGAGAATTGTTTAAAATTTCTCTATAATTTACAATAGAAAAGTGCATAAGTTTTGTCCCATTTATCAAAATATTTATGTTTGTAAGAGGGTCCTTTTAAAGTTAGATAATTTGTACACATTTTTTTATGTTTTTGATGGATCCTTGAATTAATTAATATACACACATGTTTATATTTTTTAAAGAGATTCTAAAAGGTTTTGAGTTATGTGTGTAGGGGTTGCATTTAAAGGACTCACCCCTAGGTCATTTTACATTACGATTCACATTGAGAGCATTTTGAGGAAAACATATTAACACATTTATCTCAATTAAATTGCAGGTTCACAACCTCTTCTAACACATTAGTACTTGACATCCAACTCCACAATCTCTATTTATTTATATTATTAACTTGGTCTAAGGGCTTGACCAATGCATAATGGGAACATAAACACAATTCCACACCCTAGATTAGCAAGCTCCCTAATTTTCTTTAATGTCTTCTTTATAGGTATTGAAGACCATTTTTGCTCTACACAAAATTAGAACTTCTAGAATAAAATCACTAATTTTCAAGCTAACATTGCTAATGTAATTTTGTCCTAAAAAATATGGGGACAATCCTATTTATATCTCATCACTCTTCCTCAAACACATAATTTAATTGATTCTAAGCTATAGTTAAAAATGTATCAAAATAGAGAACAACTCTCTATCAATCATTAAATCAAGTAGATTTTTCCTCTCATTTCAATTTCAACACATGTCTAAATACACTTTTACTTAATCGTTAAATAAATAAAAAAATATAAATAACATTTAATATATACATTTTAAGCATTTTAAAAAGTATAATTATTTTCTTTTAACAATAAATCAACATTAATAATGAGACAATTCTTAAAATTAACAGTTTCATACTTTAAATAGTTGTATTATTATCTTCTTCCTAATGATGGATCACAAAGTGTGATCTAAAACATTGATATGAAAATACTATTTGAAAAATGAAGGTGTCTCAACCTTCGATTTTTCCATAGCATTGATTTTTTAAATGTTGCTAATTTTCTCATGTTGTCTTGTCAATTACAACTTGTAGTTATTTTTTGATGAGGAGTCAAGTTGGAAAGTTGATTTTACAGGTGGAGTTATGCATGAAGGAAATTTTTCCATTTTCTTATTGAGTTTGCATGGAATGTGATTTTTCAAGGTGTAGTTATTTTGGCAAGTGTAGGTTTTGCATGTGCAAGTTTGGTGATAATTGGAAACTTACTGTTATGTGTGTGTAGTGGATTTGGCACTTTCCATGTTGCATCTTCAACGTTTGGTAGTCGATTTAGAAATGTCTAATTTGTGCATTGTAAGCTCCATAAATATGATATTTTGCTTGAGGAGTTGTGAGAGGAGAGACTAAATTCACAGGGGTTATGCCACTAGATTTTCTCCAAATGGAACAAGATGTAAATCTCCATGTAAAGGCTTAGAGCTTGCAATTGTATTAATTTTGTTGCTAAATAATACAAATGATCTATGCTCTTGGAGGGTGGGTTTTTTTACCCAAAAGGGTTTTCTCCTCGTAAATATTTGTGTTCACGTCTTTTGTTTTATCTTTCATGTTTAATGATTCTATTTATTGAATCAGTTTAATGCATGTTGTTGAAATAGGTTTATCTTGAATGATCTAAATTCCATGAACTTTCTTGTAAGGATTAATGGTGGGAAATAAATTGTCTGATTCCGCTTTACGGTATGTGCTTTTTGAGGTTCTTTGAAGAAACATAGCTTGCTAAAGGCACCTACTGATTTCAGATGTTCATTCTGGGATAACCAATTTCCCTTCAATCTACATAGTTTAAACTAGAAACACACTCTTACTCTACTATAGATTGCGAAAATATTATATCTCTAAGCTTCTAAATTATTAATTTAAATAAAATTAAATAATTTTAAAAATAATAATTAGTTTCTTAATTTAAATAGTTATATATATATATATATTTTGATTATTTGTGAAATAATTTCTATGTTTAAGTTTTTAAAATTTTAGAAGAATTCAAAATATTCTCTTTCTATATGACAGTTAGAGTTTGATATTCCCTTTAATTAGAGAAGGTTGTTAGGTGGATTTTTCTTTCTATTCATATTTTTAAATTAAATTTTAATAAGGTTTCTCAAGGAATTTTAGGGTCATGGGGAATATAATGTGTGATTAGGGACTCTTTTAGCTCTTTGGTATGAGTCATCTCTATGATACTAAAATTTGAAATAAAATAATGAGGTTAAGGTATTGAAAGGTAGAAGAATAAAGATAATAAGAGTATTATTAAAAATAGAGGTAAATACACTTCTATCTCTCTAAATGTCTAATTAAGCTATAAGTAAGAAATAAACTACAAATACGCAATAAACTAGCATATACCAATCTATACTAATCAAACACAAGAGTTGGGAAATGTAGAATGCAACACAAATTTAGAAATACACTAGGAAATGAAAATTATAACATAAAATTGAATACAAACTCTTAGAAAATATTGGATTTGGGACTAGATTTTGGCTATAATAGATTGTAACTACTTATGGTAAAAATTTGGAGCCTCTAGAACATGTTATGTGAATAGGTAGTAGGGCCAACCACGATAAGAGGGTGTAGGTGGTCATACAGGGATGCATGATTTTTTGTATGAAAAATTAAATCTTTCACCAAAGCATTGTCTTCATTCACAATACCTATTTTTGTCTACAACTAGCCTATGTTCACTCTCAAGTGTGAAATATATAAAAACTAGGCCAGGGATAGGAAAAATGGTTAATATTGTAAGGGAGACTACCTTTGTCAATCCCCTCATGGGTATATTCCAACTTGTTGAATAAAAGGAACTATATAAGATAACAAGCATGTGTATTTAGACCTTAGTGACAATGGTAGTAGTGTGTGTAAAGGTGTAGACAAAAACCTAGGGGGAGTCTAAAATAAAGGTGGTGTGTGCAAATGGCAAATGACAAGGGAGATGATAGGATGATCACAAAGAGGTAGCACAAGAGGGTGAAAATATGAGGACTTCACAAGGGCTCTAAGGGAAAGAGTTTTCAAATTTGGAGGGGAATGGACAAGGGTTTCTCTAGTTAAGGATGATGGCAAGGGATATAATAAGAAGATTGCAAAGAGATACCACAAGAGGGTGAAAATATAAGACTTCACAAGGGATCTAAGGGCAATATTTTTCAAATTTGGGGGGGAAATTGAGAAGGGTTTCTATGACTAAGGGTGATGATAGGAAGATCTCAAAGAGACAACACAAGAGGGTGAAAGAATGAAGGCTTCACAAGGGCTCTAAGGGTGAGAGTTTTCAAATTTGGAGGGGAATGGACAAGGGTTTATATGGCTAAGGATGATGGCAATGATATGGAACAAAGTGTGATGATGGAGGTAAAGAGGAAACTATAAGGGAAACATGATCAAGGGAAAAGGAGGGATATTAGATTTTCTTTATCTTTAGCCTTCACAGTATTATTCTTGCAATTTACCTTTAAGATGGAGAGAGGTTGGGGGGGATAAGTTTGTATAGGGAAATCTAATTATCTAATGAGTTAAAAATATAAAAAAAGGTATAAATATGGACTTGTACTAGATTTTAATGTTCTTGCGCAAGCAATCATAATTAAGATCATGACAAGAATTTATAAGAGAAATTTAGTGTGAAGATTCAATAAAATCATAAATACTAATGACCATGTGACTAAAAATGTTAGGAGACACCTATTGTAACTACAAAATCCTACAGAAAAATAACTAAACACTGAAACAAATAAAAGACACGTCATCATCATTATTATAAAGATATACCATTTTTTAATATAGGAAATCAGCTTAATGTAGATAGAAGGTGATTTTTAATGCCATTTGAAATAATAGTTCGAGGAATGATTAGAAATTGGAAAATATCCTTTGAGTCTTTCTCGAGTCTTCATTACTGTATAGAGTGGTAGAACTTTGATATTGACACGCATGATGCTTTGAAAATTGATTAGAAATGTGGTAAAGTGGGGATATTTATAAGATATATGGGATGATCTGAATTGCTCTTAAGCAATAATCACACGATCATACTATTACGTCATGATGGGATGACGTCTTCCACACTAGGCGTGAGCTTATGACAAAAAAATCCCCTCTGCTTTTTGGATTCCAAATTTCATCTCTTTGCAGACAAATATGATTGGGGCCTAGGCAATGTCTTTCTCCTACACCTGGCAATGACAGAGGGCGTCTTTAAAGAGATAATTGATATTGATTTTTTGGAAGCTGAGATGAGGAGGGTAAACTTGGATATTTCATCCATGTTTCTGGTCAATTTGCTGGATTTTCTACATGATAAGGAATTGTTTTTTTTTTCATTGGAGTAAGAAGAAATGATCAAATTACATCAGTATAGCTGTTATAGAGCAGCAACCAAAAACCAGCATAGAACCAACATTGCTGTTTTTGCATATATTTTCTATTGAGAGAAATGAGAAAAAAATGTAGAAGTGTCTTATTGCTGTTTTATGCGTGAGTTTTAGGCATTTATATACAATTTTAATAATTGAAAAGGAATTAAAAAATAATATTTTTAAAAGAAGAGTATTTTAATGCTATAGAAATGTTTCCTTCTAGATTTAAAGAGAAAGATTTGTTATATCTTTTTTTTTGAGTGAAAATTGTAGTGGTGAAAATTGTTCACCCATGTCCTTTTTTTTATGGTTTGGGTCCATCTTGATTATATTGTCCTAAATGTACCAATAAGCTTACATGTGGCATATTCTTGTGTGAATGTGGCTCATGAAACCACATATTTTGTTCTCATTTATCATTTATCTCCATATTTACTACTGGTCATTTGTGATCAAATTTGTGAGTGTAGATTTGATCTGAGTTACTTTTGCAGACATAGATGTAACCTTTGAACTTTCAAAATCAAAATTCAAATTCTCACCTTACCAAAGACTTCACTAAACATTGTGAGTTGACCTAACACATGTTTTGTTGATTTGTAGGCTTTGTTGTTGTATTTAAAGTTATCCCCTCACTCATTTGGAGATCATCTAGGAATTGTCAAGGAGCATGGTAAGGTTTCATTTATAGAAAATTTATGGGATCATTCTAACAATATTTACCAAAGAATTATCAGAGCACATCATCCTAGGTTCTTTGCAAAATTATTTGTTGTCTTCAAACCTTTCACTTAGATTCATAAAGCTAGTTTGCAAGAGGTTTTCCTAAGGAGAACTTGATTCTCATAATCCAAGAATTTCCCCAAAGGTGTTTGTAAATACTCTTTGTCCTTATGTAAATCTAATTGCTAGAGATCAAGGAAAATAGGTTCTAGTCTGCATAAAACAATTAGATCAAGTTTGAAAGTTATATGTTTATTTTAATAGATTAAGATTAGTTTTGTACTCATGGAGAACCTGAATAGAGTGCAATCAAATTTATAGATAAGAAACATAGTGCAAAATTCTAGAATCTTGGTAAATAATCTAACATTTGGACAAAGGAATCTAATTCAAAATTAGAATTAAGTAACCATACATTTAATTCTTATATTTATGTGAACACTCAATTCATTATCTTAAGACATATTCTCTTACCATTTTAAATTTGATTAATTATCCTAGAACAATTTATACATTTATTACTTAAATTTTTTGATAACATTAATTTAGATAACAAATAATTATAACTTCTTGATGCGGCCATCTCAACCCATGAGATTATGCATTCTATGAAAAGAAGCCTCCTTCTGGGTATGATTCTCAAACTTGACATATCAAAGGCTTATGATAGTGTGGAATGGAATTTCATGTTTAAAGTTCTAAGAAAGGTGGGATTTCAGGAGAAAGTTATCGACATTATTAGGGAATGTGTTACTACTGTGAAGTACTCAGTGTTCATAAATGGTCTTCCAAGGGCCTTCTTTGGGACTGATAGGGGTATCTGTCAAGGGCACCCCCTATCCCCTTGTTCATATTGGTTACAAAGGTCTTTGGGAGAAACATCCTAAAGCTCATTAAGAATGGTGATCTAAAAGGATTCTAAGCGACATCTTCTCTCCCTCCAGTTCTCCAACAATTTTTTGATGACACCATCCTTTTTGGCATTGCCTCTATGGTCGAGGCTAGATGCACTGGAAAAAGTGTTTGTCTAATTATGTAGTGGCCTTAGGTCAATGTATTAATTATGAAAAAATCAAGATCTATCTCTTCAACTCCAATGAGGGGATAAGGAGGAAAATACAAAAAAAATTAGGTCGTTAGTGTGTTGATCTTCTTGGAATTTATCTAGGGCTCCTTCTTATTGTTAAAGGAGTTCCCCCCTCTTTCTGAAACTCTATTTTGGAACGCATGCAAAAAAGGCTGGCAGGTTGGAAAGGAAAAATTCTGACCAGTGTTGGTAAGCTGCAACTTTTGCTACCTCCCTTCAAGGAATCCCAATTTACTTTCTAACTCTTTTAAAATCCCAGTCTATATTGCAAATAAGTTGGAAAAATTCAGAGGAATTTCTTATGGTCAGACATAAAGGAGAAGAAAAAAATGGCTTTAGTCAGCTAGTATAAAGTTTTCCTCCCAAAGGTGCATGGTGATTTGGGCATTAGAAAAATCATCCACTTAAACAAAGCTCTAATGGTAAAGGTGGTTTGGGATCTTATTCAAAACAATAAGGATTGGTGTAAAATTTTAAGTGTTAAATACCTCAATCACTCAATATTCCATAGTGTGCTTTCTGAAATGGGTTTTTCTAGAGGCTCTAAGATTTGGATTAATATCCTTAAAACTTGAAGTCTAATCTTGTTGGCCCTTAGATAGAAAGTGGGGAACAATAGTCTTATCCATTTTTGGGAAGACTACAGGTTATTTGAATAGCCACTTAGAGAACACCCTTTCTTTAAAAACCTTAAAATCCCTGCTTTAAGCACCTTTGGCCCTATGGTTTATGATTACCTTCTGTATGGCGATTCTTGGAAACTTCTTCAAAAAAATTGGAAAAACCAATACCATCTTCACCAAAGTGCTTCATCCTCCAAAATGACATTTGTAGGATAAAATTCCCCATTTTCTTAGCGAGGACCACTTCATTTGGGCTAAGAGTCCTAAAGGAAACTTTTCTATCAAATCGACTTACAATCTACTGTTAAAGAAGGACAAATGTGTTACCTAGAAGAAGGTATGAAACAACAAGCTCCTTCCTAAAATCTTTTTTTTTGGTGGACAACTATGCACAATAGAATCCTAACCCAAGACAATCTCATCAAGTGTGGACTCCAATTACCCAATAGATAAGTTCTATGTAATATGAATGAGGAAACAATCACCCACATCCTCATTCATTGTCCTTTTGCTCAAGAAACTTGGGGATTTGTGTTGCAAAAGCTCCAAATTTGTTGGATCATGAACAAAGATTTGGGTGACCTAATGGACGAATGGGTTAGTTCTTTTCATCACCCCCATATCAAAGAATTATGGAAGCATATACCCCCTCACCTTTGTTGGAGCCTCTAGAAGGAAAAAAACAACCAAATCTTTAGAGATCTGAAATTGCCCTCCTCTCCCTTTGGAATCCAATTTTTCTACTCACTAGGGTTTGCTTAATGCTTTTTATAATGTTGACATGACAAAGAAGATGGTAATATTACACACTAAATGGACTCCTCCCCATTTTGGCTAGTGCAAACTTAATTTTGATGTTGTTACTAATGGCAACCTTGGCATGGCTAGTCGAGGTGGTATGTTCAGAACCCCCTTGGGGGCTATTGTGGCAAGGTATTCTGGAGGCCTTGGTACCAACATGAATGATTGCCTGAAAAGTATGGATCTCTTGTGGGGCCTCAGAATTGCTCTTGCTATTGGCATCAAGAACCTACTTAATGAGGGGGACTCTAAACTAATCATTGATGTGGTGAAAAGTACTGCTCAACTGAGCTAGGTGCTTGAGGATATTACAAAAGATGTCCAAAAACTCCTTAGTTTAGAAAAATTTGAGATCAAACATACTTATCGCGAGGGAAACAGGGTTGTTAATGCTATGGCTCATTTGGGTATGAACCAAAAGTCTCTATGGCGCTGGCATAATTTTTCCAGTCTCCTGGATTATGTTAACCAAATCCTTACTTCAAAGTGGAACTTTCTATCTCTAATAATGAAAACTAATGGATTGAAGGACTAGAAACCTAACCCCAGGCTTATGCTTTTGGTGGAGGATTATATGCTAAAGAGGGAAAATTTATTTTTTTCCCATTAGAAAATGGGAATAAATAACTTTCAGCCTATTGTTTTCCCAACTCTTCCATGAAAAGTTGTAGCCATATCATCTCTTTGCTTGCCTCTATTGTAGTTACATACTTTTCCTCTATGGTGGATAGAGCAACCACCTTTTGCAACCGAGAAATCCAACTTACAGTTGTCCCACCAATTGTAAAAAAAAACCTATAGTAATCCACTTGGTATCAATATCCCCTGCCAAATCTGAGTCAACATAGCCTTTTGAATTAGTATTAGAGACCCCAAAACATAAAAATTTATTGGATGTACCTCTCAAATACTTGAGAATCCATTATACCACATTCCAATGCTCCATTCTGGGATTACTCATATACTTGCTAACAACTCCTACGACATGTGCAATATTTGATCTCGTGCATACCATGGCATACATTAAACTTCCTACAACTAAAACATATGGTACCTTGGACATTTTATCCCCCTTCTCTTGTGTCTTTGGACACATATCCTTAGTCAATTTGAAATGACTAGGCAAAGGTGTGTTGATAGCTTTTGCATTCACCATGTGAAATATCTGCAACATCTTTTCAACATAATTAGCCTGAGATAAAAATAATTTTCTATTTTTCCTATCTCTAGTAATCTTCATACCAAGGATTTGTTTTGCTACTACCAAATCCTCCATAGCAAATGAATTTACTAACTATTGTTTTAACTCCCTTATGTGATCCATGTTAGACCTCGCTACGAGCATATCATCAACATATAAACATAAAATAATGTAGCTATCATCATCTAACCTCTTAAAATAAACACAATGGTTTGAATTACACCAGCTGTAGCCATGTTCTGCCATAAAACTATCAAATTTAATATACCATTGCCAAGGTGCTTGCTTGAAGCCATATAATATTTTCTTCACTCTACACAACAATTTCTCCTTACCTTTGACCTCAAATCCATGTGGTTGTTCCATATATATTTCCTCTTCCAAATCACCATGGAGAAAGGCAATTTTAACATCTAGCTGTTCCAAATGCAAATCTTCAACAACCACAATACTTAAAATAGTACGAATAAAAGTCATTTTAACAATTGAAGAAAAAATTCATCAAAATCAACATGCCTTTTTTCTGTGCAAACCCTTTTACAACTAACCTGGCTTTAAATCTTTTCTTACCTCCATCTTCCTCTTTCAACCTATAAACCCATTTTTTTGGTAAATCCTTTTTACCTGTGGGCAACTTGCATAATTCCCAAGTCTAATATTTCAACAAGGAGTACATTTCTTCTTCCATTCCATGCTCCCATTGAATCTTGGCATCCACTTGCATAGCTTCATTATAACATTCTGGTTCACCAACATTAGTTAATGAAATAGAATACAAAGAGGGCAAATTTTTTTTGGAGGTCTACTTTTCCTTGAAGATTGTCTAACATTCACTAGAGTTTGTGGTATTTGTTGTTGTTATTGTTGCAAAGCATGAGGAACCACTAGAAAATTGTTGTTTGGAGTATCATTCAACAATATATAATCCTTTTCTTTCTTTTCATGCTACTGCAACTGATCTTTGTTCAACACCTTCTCATTGAATATGACATCCCTCCTTTTTACTATTTTTTTATTTTCAAAATCCCAAAGCCTATAACCAAATCCATCCATGCCATATCCAATAAATATACATTTCTTTGACTTAGCTTCTAGCTTGGTTCTATTTTTAGAATCTACATGTGTAAATACTTCACAACTGAAGGTTTTGAGAAAAGAATAGCTCACCCTCTTACTTGTCCATGCTTCCTCTAGAATACCACAACCCAAAGGATTAGAGGGACCTCTATTAATTAAATAAACAACGGTAATACTAGCCTATGCCCACATGTTTAAAGGCAGCCCAACATGCAACCTCATACTCCTTGCATGCTCCATTATTGTCCTATTCATGTGCTTAGCCACTCCATTTTCTTATGGAGTCCTTGGAACCATTTTCTGCCTACGAATTCCATTGGAAGAACAATAATCTTGAAACTCTTTGCGACAATACTCACCACCATTATCAGATATGAGATATTTTAACTTTTTACCTATCTCATTCTCAATCAAGCTTATCCATTTTTTAAAAGTTTCAAATACATCAGATTTTTGCTTAAAGAAATAAATTCAAACATTCCTAGTTGCATCATCTATGAATGTAACATAATACCGAGAGCCACCGAAAGAAGATACCTGAGCTGGTCCCCATACACCCATATGCACAAGATCCAATTTCTCATCTTTCTTTTGCTTCCCATCCTTAAGAAAACTAATTCTCTTATGTTCTCTATACATAAAAATTTCACATAAATCCATATTAACACATTTTAGACTTGGTAAAACATTCTTTGAATGAAGTACTTTCATACCTTTTGCACTCATATGCCCAAGTCTATTAAACCATAGTGTTGTTTTTGAACCCACAACAATTGTCTAATTTTCTACCTGCTGAATTGTAGCAACTGTTCCTGAACATTGACTTTTGTCTACAACAACTAAAGTAGAAGGAATAGTATGACCTATACAAAGATATAAGGTGCCTACTTTCACACCTTTTTCTACCACTAAGGCACCTTCTATAACCTTCCAATTTTTATCACTAAATGTAACAACACAAGCTTCATCATTTATTTTCCCTATTGAAATTAAAATTTTGCTTAACCTTGGAACATGCCTTACCTCTTGTTGTAGCCAATGATTCCCATTTTGCAACTTAATATTGATTCTTCCCTTTCCAACAATCTTATAAGGTTCATTATCTCCCAAATAAACCAACCCAAAATCCCCTTATACATAATCAAGAAAATAACTTCTATGAGGCGTACCATGAAATGAAGCCCCTAAATCTAACACCCAAGAATCAACATCATTGTCAAGGGATAAAATCAAAGCATCATCATTAGATTTATTACTTACCAAATTTTCCTCCTTATTGCCTTCATTTTTGTCTCCTTTATTCTTTTGAGACCATCAATATTTCTTTAAATGACCCAACTTCCAATAGTACCAACAATCCTTCTTTCCTTTGGATTGGGACCTCTTGTCCTTTGATTTTCCTCGTGACTTCCCACAACCTCCAAAATTATTTCCTCTCCTTTATTTTTCCCTTGCTTTCTGCATTCAAAACACTTCCTGATGTGGATGAACCACTTGAGCTTTTCCTATAAATTTCCTCAATCAAAATAACACTAGCAACATCATCAAATTTCAACGTATTCAAACCAGAAAAAGAATTACTAACCGCCCTTACCAAGCTATTCCAAATTTCAGGCAAAGAACACAATCAAAAGAGCCCTAACTTCTTCATCAAAGTTTACATTTACAAAAGTTAATTGACTAGTAATTGTATTAAACTCATTTAAATGATTAGTAATTGGCTCACCTTCGACCATTTTCATATTAAATAAACACTTCATAAGAAATACCTTATTTGAAGCAGAAGGCTTTTCATATAACTTTGTTAGGGTCTGCATCAAATATGTCATTGTATTTTTTGTTGAAATACTAAACGCCACAAATTATGCCAGGCATAAATGAATATTGCCAAGTGCTTTTTTGTCCAGAATATCCCAATCCTCATCATACATTACTGATGGTTTCTTGGATTTCCCTTTCAATGGCTGCCATAAGTCCTAATAAAGATAATCCTCCATCTGCATCTTCTATAACTGATAGTTTTTCCCATTGAACTTTTCAACTTTCAACTTATCCTCATCTGCCATTACTCCCACTCAATCGTGAGACTCCCACTCTGCCGTGAGACCTTCCTGTAGAGGATAATTGAGCACAACCTGTTCTGATGCCACTTATTAGGGATTGGAGGCAATAACTTATCAATTAAATGCATAAAAAATATGAAAACACAACAAATAAATTTATAAAACCCAGAAAAATGGACAACAAAAAGACAACACAAAGATTTAATGTGGTTCACCAAAATCTAGGCTACATCCACCAACAAGAGGTTCCAATATATATTACACTTCTAGCAAAAAACTTTACAAAGACATGCAACAACATCTACAACTTGCGGAAATGTTTTTCATCACGTTTTAACACTGTTGTTTTTACACAACCTTTGTTGTGGGTACTTGTGACACTTACTGCATTTTTCTAGCCACAAAACTATAAATTTTTGCTAATGTTTTTCATGCCCTACTACCCTCAAAAATATGATCCAAGTATTGGGATATGTTCCCATTCATGTCTCATTAATTACAAATGAAGTGTGGTCATTGGTTTTTGTCTCATGCACCCAATAACACATTTTCTTTTGGGTGGTTACAATAACTAAATGTAGTTGTCTTTAATTAAATATTATAAATAATCATTTCCAACATTTAATAATTGTTTGTAATTGTTGTCTTAAATACAAGTGCAAAAAAATATTTAATATTGAAGAAAATTATTTAATAAAAAATAATATGAATATTTTGTGTCCAAGTTTGATTATCTCCATAACACAACATAAGGAACTTTTCAAGTTCATCACTGATGATTGGGGTCAACTATTTGCTAGTTAGGTTGTTTGTCTAGTGTCCTTTATTAGCTATTTTTGTTTGTTTTTGATGTATTGTTAAAGCATTGTTATTGTGCTTCTACGGTCTTTGGACTTGGTTTCTAGCCTTCCTATTTTTTTTTGTAATTGGGCCAACACCCTAGTTATGTGCTTTATCTATCAAAAACAAATAATTACAAATTGAAAAATAAATTATGAGTACAAATGAATTGATTTCTCTTAAAGTTACATCCCCATTGCAATTCACCTAAAATCATACATGTACCCTAATAATATGTGTTAAATATCTAATATTGAAATTAAGCAAAGTATGCAATATCCAACTTATACTATAAAATTTGTAAACTTTTATCAATATAGAGCAAGACATGAACTAAGTTTCTAGGGAAGTCAAGCCAATAAAAATATGAAGATGATTATATATCTTAACTTCACAAGCAATCCAACTAGTAGGAGAATATACAATATCATGTAAAACATTTCATTTCATTTGAATATTATTTAATTTTAAATCCCAAGGGGGGATCTAGTGAGGAGTCATTCTAGCCAAAAATAACTTGAGATAATTATAGAAAAAAATTCAAGCCTTAGGAGAGGCCTATCCTCCTCTCCCTTAAGAAGGAAAATTTATTGAATAAGAATGCAAAATTTCTACTACTTGTGGACATTTCCATGATGGCATGTAAAAAAATATTTGTATCATGATATAAACCCTAGCCTCTAGTGCCTTTCCAACACAATCAATGGAAGCTAACTATATATGGATCAATTTCTTAGTGTCCAAATTTTCTTCACCTTTAAGCCCTCCTTCCATGCACATTCTTGTATATGCTTCATAGTATTTGTATTATGGATTTTCTAATAAAAATATGTGCATCCTTCTATTATTTATTTTACTCAAACTAGATTTCTCAAATGAAGGTACATTCTAGATAGTCTTACAATATTGAAATGAATTCAATGGGCTAAGGACTCATTAGGTGGCTTGTATGGTACTAATTAGTTTAAAAAAATATGAATTGAATGACACTTCATCCTCTTGATGATGAAAGCCTTACATTTTGGGAATATAGTGAAGTGTCATTTTAGGATTCCTCTACTCAAGTTAGTGTCAATGGTGAGATTTATTCTCCTTTCTCCTTCAAATATCTATCTTAGATAAGTTTACCCTCTTGCCCCATTCATTTTTGTCATTGTTGTTAAAGTATTTCATTTTATTTTGAGGCATACTTCCCTTTGTCCTACTATAATGATTGACTCTTTGTAGTTGGGATATTATTTTAGAATATCAACTTGCTAATGATATGATCATTTTCCTTGTTTAAAAAAGGGATAAATTTGATAATCTCCATGGAAGTTTTGAGTATTTTTGTATTAGCTACAAATAAAATATTATTGTCCACAGATACTTGATTTTAAATTGGAAAGATCATCCTCTTGATTTTTCATTTCTCCTTCTCTCAAATATATGTGGACCTATGTAATGAATATGGTATTAGATGCACAAGAAAATTGAGATGGGGGGTGAATCAATTGTACCTTAAAAACATTCAATCCCCGTCAACATTTAAACCCTTGTTAGCCCTTAAACCCTTATCATGCATTAATAGAAAGTAAACATATAAAACAAAAATGAAAACACATCCAATCACATAATAACACTATATTTACGTGGAAAAACCAAGAAGGGAAAAACCATAGTGAGGATTAGCTCACATATATATGAATAACATGTTCACCGAATACAATTTGACTCACTGCCAAGGGTTCATTGCCTAGAAAAGAAGAAAGGCTCACTACCAAAAGGGCTTTCTTGAAAAAAGAAGAATATAAGAATATTGTTCAAAGAGATTCATTATCTCAAGATAACAAGAGAAATCAATCATTGAAAATTTATTCCATCTGCAACCTTTGGCTCACTGCCTCCAACAACTTCAAGCACACTCGAAATGTAGACCCTTATGTTCATTGTATCGAAGTCATGGGTATTACACTCATACTCATATCACCACACTTAATAAAGTTTGCATCTTTCTCACTTCCCACACGAATCCACACTCGTATCCAAAAATTCACCTTACATTTATACCATCCACAACCTAAACAATCTCAATTAGGTCAGCCTTAATGAAATGTATGCACTCAAAACATGCAACACCAAAATAGGTCAGCACCAAACACCTTTATGGTGGAAAGAAGTGAAGTATTACCACACCAAGGGTTAACTAGGACCCAAATCCACATCACCATGCTACTCAACACATCCACAACCCACAAGGTGCCTCTGTAAATAGTGCTAGTAGGCCAGGTCGACCAAACCTAAACTAACACTACAAGTGGCCACATACACCCTTCTCTATGTCACATGAACCACATTGCAACAATCTTATAAAGATTATATTGAGTAAACCTAGAGATCTTGTTGTCGAAAGGTATGACACCTATGAAGAGAAAAAGAGTCCAGTAAACCTAGAGAGGAAAAAGAAAGAAATCACAGAGAATGTTGAGTGTAAGGAAGCTAAGGTACCAAAACAACTTCCTACACTAATCTTGAGAGGAGAATAATGTAAAAATTTTATAGATCTTTAACAATTACAAAAAATTAAATATAAATAAACAAAAATATCATGCATACCATGACATAGTGATTTATGTGGGGAAAACCCTTTTGAGAGAAAAACCCCACACTCCAAAAGCCACCCAATATATTATTCAATAAATCACAAAGATTACAATATACTTGCAAAGGAAGCTTCTCACACGAGTATCACCACTCAAGGATCAAGAGACAACATGACTGCTATCAAACTCTTAGAATACATCACCGTATCTCTACCACAATCGTAATACAACACCCTCATAAACTAGAGTTACATTCTAGGGAAAGACAGGACAACAAAATATCCACCATTAGATCTCAAACCTAATATTTAACAGTCTAGATTTATAATGTATCATTTTTCTAATGTATGTTGGCCAAATTAGGAGTTTCCTAAAAATGTTAACAAAAAATTATTTACACACATCCCACTCTTCCCCCCTTGTTGTCATTGTATATTACACCTTTCAGTATAACTAGTATATATATCCTATCAACAATAACCGTTATATAATTACAAGTTTGAGACATAATTTCCCAACAAATCTCCCACTTGTTGAGCACCTTGCAAGAGCAATGGGAGGGAGTAAACAATGTCTCTTAATTACTAGGGGCCAAAAGGCCCATAATCTTTGAACACCATTTGAACTCTCTATGCTCATAGGCTTAGTTAAAGAATCAACAAGATTCATCAAAGCCTCTACCTTAACCAACTTGACCCTGCCATCTTCGACCATATCTCAAACAAAATGATACTGTACATCAATGTGCTTGGTCTAGGCATGAAATTTCGGGTTCTTGGCTAAACATATCACACTCTGATAGTCACAATAAATTATCACTGCACCTTGTCTTATTACAATATCTGAACATAGTCTCTTAAGCCAAATGGCTTATTTATACTCTACTTCAGTAGTGGACAAAGCAACCACAGTCTATCGCTTACTCATCCAACTGATTACACCATCGAATAATGTAAACACATAAGCACTAGTGGATCATCCGCTATCAATATCAACTACCTAGTTTAAATCCACATAACGATGATGAATATCATGGGAAATATTTTCTTCAGTCACATTACTATGATAACATAAGGAGTAATCTAATGTACTACATAAATATCTGAAGAATTTTAACTACATCCCAATGAACTCAACTAGGATTAGACATATATCTGGAAATAACTCCCACTGATTGGGAAATATTTGGTCTAGTACAAACCATAGCATACATCAAACTTCCAACTACAGTCTAATAATGTACTCTACACATGTCTTCCATCTCTGAAGGGGATGTTGGACAATTTGAAATAGACAAATTTGTTCCAACAGAAAGGGGAACACACAATGGTCTACAATCCTACATGTTAAATCTTTGTAAAATTGAATTGAAATACTTACTTTGGCCAAGCCATAGATTTTTGTTCACTCTGTTTTAATTTCCATCCCAAGAATGTGTCTAGCTACACCAAGATATTTCATTTCAAATATAGTAGCAAGTTGAGATTTCAGTTTTGAAATTATACCTTTCCGTTTGCCAATAAATAACATATCATCAACATATAATGCAATAAACAGAAAATTATCACCATATATTTTATAATAAACACAATGATCTGATTTAGAATGCTCAAATCTCAAACTCAACACATATGTATCAAATTTCCAATACCACATCCTAGGACTTTGTTTTAAGCCATATAGATATTTCTTCAATTTGCAAACCAAATTACTTTTACGTTTCACCACATAGTGCTTTGGTTGTGTCATATACATATCCTCCTCCAAGTCACCATGAAGTAAAGTAGCTTTCACATCCATTTGCTCAACCTCTAAATCATAAGCAATGTCAATAGCAAGCAAAAATCTAATGGATGCCATTTTTGCAATAGCACAAAATATCTCACCATAATCAATGCCCTCAACTTGAGAGTAACCATTCACAACCAACCTTTCCTTGTGCTTCTCAATACCTCCATCTAAAGCAATCTTTTTCTTCAACACCCATTTGCAACCAATAGGTTTTCGTCCTTCAAGAAATGATACAATATCCCATGTATCATTATTTTTCAAAGATGTCATTTCTTCATCCATAGAAATCTTCCAAGATTCTACATCATTCATACCTAATGCCTCTTCTACAGATTTGGGTTCATCCATGTTAGTATTCAAAGAAAAAATACATCTCCAATCATCAGGTGTATACCTTCCAGGTGGTTGTCTATTCCTTATAGACCTATGAACATGCTGAGTTGGAGGTTCTTCCTCTTTCGAAGATCCAAAGCTAGATGAGCTCTCCTCAACTTCTTGTCTATCCTTGGGCCTCAATTCAAATTTCTTAGGTGTAGAAGGAAATTGAGTCACATCTTCCTATTTACTTTGATCTAGTTGCAATGTAATAGAAGAAGGCTTAGTTTCTCTAAAAATAACACTTCTAATATATATTACCTTTTGTGAAACAAGTTCCCAAAGCTTGTATCCTTTCACACCATAACTGTATCCGATGAAGATACATTTCACAACCTTTTTCTCCAACTTTGTTCACTTCTCCTTTGGAACATGTGCATATGCCTCTCAACTAAAAAATCTAAGATGTATTAATGAAGGATTGTGACCTAACCATGCCTCTATAGGAATATTATCAACAAGAGTTGATGTAGGATACCTGCTAATTAGGTAACAAATAGTGGCAACTTCAGCCCAAAACCTTTGTTCTAGGCCAACACTACTCAACATACTCCTAGCCTTCTCCATTAGTGTTCTGTTCATTCTTTCTGCAACTCCATTCTATTGTGGAAAATATGGAGTTGTCTTCTGTCTATGAATACCACAATATTTAAAGAATCTATAAAAAATCATTAGAAAACAATTCACTGCCATTATCAGTCCTCAAACATTTTATTTTCTTTCCAGTCTGCAACTCAACCATTGC
The DNA here is from genome assembly GCA_007258455.2 of Sequoia sempervirens. Classification (NCBI taxonomy): domain Eukaryota; kingdom Viridiplantae; phylum Streptophyta; class Pinopsida; order Cupressales; family Cupressaceae; genus Sequoia; species Sequoia sempervirens. The sequence goes on from VDFB02105785.1 coordinate 14,632,104, forward strand.
TTTAAATTCTTTAAATCGACTAAAAACTTAAAATTTACTCTTTAGAAAATATACCCATTTCCTAATATAATCATCAATAAATGAAACATAATATGTGGATTTACCAATCGAAGGAACATCTATAGGACTTGTAGACATCTAAATTTAATCACTTCCATATGATTAAATTTACTGCCTTTCCACTTATCGTATCAATATTAATTTATTAAGTTAATATTACACCTTTTGTCTCATATCGATAAAGTATTTAATTTAATAATTAATACTTTGTCTTTCACCCTATTCCTCTCTAAATTAAATAAATACGCTAATTTATTTAATTTAGTCATCTTTACCCTTTTGATTTAAAAATCAATTTAAAATTCCTCACTTTCTCTCTCCATGTCACATCCTCCATAACCTTGCCCTAATCTGAATTAATTTAATTAATTCATGATTATGATGTGCATCCTCTTAATCAGAGATTAATGTCACATCCTCCTACATTTGCCACTTGCCTCTAATCTTCCATTAATTAGCCTAATCCAATGTTTGCACAACCTTAACCAAGGTCATTAACTAAATTTAACACCACTTTTTAGTCAACCTTTGCATTCACCTTCTTTTGGCAATGACCCCTTTTCCCATGTGAATTTTTAATTCACATTTATTTGTCCTAGATTCCTCTCATTTATATGTGAATTTTTAATTCACATTTCACTCTCCCAAGGCTTCTAGAACCTTGGACTTGTCACTATCTCCACATGTGACCAAGTCCCACCTTTTTGGAGCCCATCTTTTACCCTCTAGATCATCCTAGGAATGTGAATTTTTAATTCACATTTAAATCCCCAACCACCTCTCCTTTTACCATGTATATTTTTGAGGAATTCCAAAATTCCTCAAATGTCCCTTTCACTCCCACTTGGGGACAAGGAATCCCTTTTTGAGGAAATCTCCTCACTCCCCAAGGTGCATGTCCTTTTTCCACCTCATGTACCTTATTGACACCTCACTTACACCTCATATCCCCTTGTCCACTTCACCCTCCCACATGTCAAGATGTGAGGGCTTGTGGGTTCTCAACCCACCATAGCCCTTCATCTTGGCCTTGTTGGATGCATCTTGACCGTTGAATTCTCTAGAGAATTCAAATTCTCCTATAAATACCCCCTCCTCAAGGGCATTTTCAACACTTAGCCATTTGATAACTACATGCTATCAATTTACATCCTCAATCCTTTGCCATCATTTATCCATTTCTCTTCATCATATTGCACATTGAATCTTGCATTTTAGTCACTCAAGCAATCATCTAAGGAGCACACAAACCATTCCAAGCAAGGGCCAATCAAAGAGATATCAACAACAAGGAAGGTGAAAGTGTTTGTACTTCATTTCATTCATTTTCCTTTTCGTTATATCACTCTTTTGGCTAATCTTGAGGTGTCCTTGGTATTTTATCATTCACATTTCTTAGTTATTTTGCACATTTAGAGTAGGATAAATTCCAAGGTATACATTTCTGGCACGCCCGGTGGGACCCACAAGCGGGTTCTTGCATTTAACCCTTGTTTTGGCTAAGAACTGTGTAGGAAAAGGTCGTAGAAAGGCGGAAGCGCCCCTGTTTCTGCTACAGAAAGGCGGAAGCGCCCTCTGTCCTACTACAGAAAGGTGAAAGCGCCCCCTGCCTTGCCGCAGAAAGGCGAAAGCGCCCTCTGGTCTGCTACAGAAAGGTAGAAGTGCCCTACGTCTCAAAGTTTTACTTTCTTCTAACGAGTTTGCTACAATTAGGGATAAATCTAAAAGGTTTTTCTAACACGTTTCTTGTAATGGGATGGGCACAACTTTCTTGTTTTCTTAAAAATCTGATAAAGTTTACTGCAGAAAGGCGGAAGCGCCCTCTAACCTTTTATTGCAGAAAGGCGGAAGTGCCCTCTAACCTTTTGCTGCAGAAAGGTGGAAGCACCTCCATTTTGCTATAGAAAGGTGGAAGCGCCCCTATTTTGCTGCAGAAGGGCGAAAGCGCCCCAAAACAACACAGTTTGGAAGGTAAAACAGTCATTTTTGCTTCGTTTTTGCTCCCGTTTTTTGCTATTTTCAAATAGTAACCCTCTAACATCATTTTGGCAAGGATAGTGGTGTTTTTTGCTAATGTTTTACAGCATATTGTGGTGAAATTTGACCAAGGACGAAGAAGAAGATAGCTAACATTTGTTTGTAGGGCCATTTATTTGATCAGATCTGCAAAAAATGATCCTTGTTGTTTCGAAACATAGTCTAATTAGGGGAGTAAATTTCATTGCTTACTGTGACTGTATGTTCTTGTGTTACCCAAGGGGGCATTAATTTTTTTTCGCTTTCCCCTTGCACTTCATGTGAGCCTGGGGAGTAGTTGGAAACAGTTAGTGTTTTCTTTCTAGTGGGACCTGCTTGGGGATTTCATCACCCCAAGGGACGATTCCAACCACGTGTACCGGCGGGGTATATAAAGGGGGGAGAATGAAAGTTGTACCCCAATCCAGTCACGTCATAATTGGTGAAGTGTCGAAGCTAGGGTGATACCTAGATAGACGTGAAGAGTTGGTCCGAGCCTTTCAGTATCTCGTTGGAGTTCCCGACTCACGCTTGTGAGGGACTGGTGTTCATGGTTGTGCCTCACGTACCAAGAGTATATCGAGGACTCCCTAGAATCCTTATGCATCCTAGATTAAGACTTTGCCTTGCCATACCCTTAATATTAATCATAGGATTGTGCTTGCTTGAAGTGTTTCCTCGTGAAAAATTTGTCAAATCTTTTGATACTTTGGCCTTACTTCATCATTTTGCATCCTTTCCATAGCCTTTTCTGCCAAAACCAAACTTTGTCCTACCACAGAAAGGCGGAAGCGCCCCTATTTCTGCTACAGAAAGGCGGAAGCGCCCTTGTTTCTACTGTAGAAAGGCGGAAGCACCCCTGTTTCTGCTGCAGAAAGGCAGAAGTGCCCCTGTTTCTACTACAAAAAGGCGGAAGCACCCCTGATTCTGCTGTAGAAAGGCGAAAGCGCCCCCATTTTGCTGCAGAAAGGTAGATTTTCCCTCCTGAGCACCTAAAATTGTCCCATTTGGATCCTTTTAGCCTCTAAACCATCATTTAATTGTTCCCAACCACTATCTCATCATCCTAAGCCTCCATTTTGTCAATCTAAGCCTCCCGAAACCTCCATTTAATCCGTTTAAACCTCCATTCTATCACTTCAAATCTTCGTTAACCATTATAGATCCCCATTCATTTTTCACAATCATCATTAATCCATCTTTTTCATTTTAATTTTCCATTCAAAATTCCATACCTTCACCTAACCAACACCATAAATTTACCATTCACATCACCACCCATAGCCCAACCGTCCTAACCTTATATTACAAAGTGGTTACCCAAATTGATCATAGCACTTGAAGTTGATTACTAGTCTTTAACTTCAACCCCAATCAATTCGCTTCCGTCTTGAGGTGAATTCGGTGTTGTAAGTTATCATCCTCGGCCCAATCAATCCATTCCTCTCTTAAGGTGGATTCGGTGCCGTAATCATCCTTTTAATCAACCACAGCTCTAGGGTCACTAAGTGTAACTTCCTGTGATCAAGCCTAAGGTATTTCTCTCACATCTTTCATCATTCAACCATACCCATCAAATCTAAAATCAAATCTGAACCCAATCCAAATCCAATCAAATCCAATCCAAATCAATCCAAATCCAAAATCAAATCTGAATCCAATCCAAATCCAATCAAATCCAATCCAAATTCGAACCCAATCCAAATCCAATCAAATACAATCTAATCAATCGAATCCAAATCCAATCCAATCAAACCCAATCCTAATCCAATCCTAATCCAATCAAGTCCAATCTAATTTGATCCAATCCTAATCCAATGAAATCCAATCCAATCTGATCTAATTCAATCCAATCGAAATCCAATCCAATCCAATCAAATCCAATCTGATCCTAACAAGGGTACGAACGTCACTCATGATCCCCATAATGGTACTTCATCGCACTCCAACACTGAGAATCAGAATAACTCGCCACATGGAGAAGAGAGTATGGTTAATCAACTTGAACTCACACTGGAGGAACATTTTAGTAATCTTGCCAATGTACAAATGACTGACCGTTTGCTTGAGAAACATGGTGAAGAAATCTTGGCCCACTTAATTGAGAAGGGTGTCAAACCCCCCTCAAATTTCGATTGGTCCAAATATGGGGGTGCCCCATCTAACGTACTCCAAGGGTCCCAAAATGCACCAGAAGGTTCATACTTCTCCAATGTTCCTCCAATAGAGGGTTGGCATCAACCTGAATTTGGCAACACCGTTCTTTATTAGGTTAACTATCCCCCACACGCTTCGACCTCAACTATAGGAGGACCTCAAGGGCCTGATCCCAATAATCCTTTTGCTTATGACATGCCACAAAACGTCCCACAACCTCCGCCATTAACATTAACCACACCCCCTCCTTCCAACCAACCTCCAGTCAACATTGGGGGCACCTCCTTTGCCACATTGCTTCCACCCCCTGGGACCACCAACATACCACCTCAACAGGTTCACCAATCTACCATTTCACCTCAATTACCTCCACAAGGCACGCCCCAGTTGAACATTCTGAGCGGAACCCAACAACCCCCTTTACAAAACACTTCTACGCCACCTCCACCATCTCATTCGCAACAACCTATGCACAATACCTTGGCCTCTTCACAACAACCATCTTACCAATCACAAGGCAATCCATCTCAACCTACTGCTTAGATCATATCTCCCTTTCTTGCGTCCCTTTTATGTCCCAAGGCTCAACCACAACACAATATCCCACCTCAGTCCATACAACACTTGACATCACAACAACAACCTCCCCAACACTACTATCATCATAATCAATAGCAATTTCCCCAACAACCGCTTTATACAACCTCCCAACAATCACAACAATATCCTCAATACCAACAAACCAACACACAACGCCCCATCCAAGTTCCTCAACAACCTACCCCACACCTTTACTCAACAAATTCATATTATGCCCCACAACAACAACCCCCATATCAACAAAATCCCCCATCTTACCAGCAAGCTATGTCATCATCCAATCATCCAAACCCATATCTCAATAACCCGACACCCTTTCAGCTAGATTCCTCATCTTTCTATCATCAATATCCCTCCAACCCACCACCAGCTAGCTCGGATTTGCTGGAAATAAAAGCCGCACTTAAAGATCTTCAAGCTGGGGCTACGAAACAATCATTCAAATTTGAAGATATATGCCCATATCTGTTTGATCCCTCCATCTCATTGGTCCCATTTCCTAAACATTTCGAGATTCCAAAATTTGAGAAATACAAGGGAGACAAAGACCCTAAGGGTCATTTGCAGGAATTTTATTCACAGTGTCAAGAAGTCATGTACAGTGATAACTACCTCTTGCGCTTGTTCCCATGAAGCCTAGCAAGCCATGCCCTAGATTGGTTCATGACTCTCGAAAAGGGGTCCATAAAAACTTTTGCAGAATTATCAGAACAGTTTGTATCCTACTTCTCTTTCAATTTACAGAAGGATACAGACACCTTAGACCTCCTAAAAGAGAAACAACATGATGGAGATACCTTTACCAACTACCTCCAATGGTGGCGTGCATTAGCTAGTCGCATGAAAAATCCTCTGAAAGAAAAAGACACGGTCACCCTTTTTGTGGAAAATTCTCATCTTGACATGGCCCACAATTTTAGGCTACATTGTGTCACCACTTTCGCCGAAATAGTGGAAAAGGGACCTATCCTTGAACGTGCCCTTATTGCCAAAGGACACATCAAAATACATAGTCATGATAAAGAAAGGTCATTTGGAGATAAACCACGATTCTGGAATAAGAACAAAAATGCGGTAAATGACGGTGTGATAGACACCAAACATGTCCAAGTGGCTAATGCATCCCAGAGTCAACAACAGTCTATACCCAACACCATATCGGTGCCCTAGGGGGCACCTCATCCCCCTCAACAGTCAAACCAAAGAAATCAGGGGAACATCAAACATCAATACGACTAATTGGGTGAACCCTTAAGTGTTGTTTTTAATAAATTGCTACAAATAAATTACCCCATCGCATACCCTGTCACCAAACCATTCGACGAGTCCAAACCCAAGCCGGCATGGTTTAAAGAGAATGAGTATTGCGACTTTCATAAAATCAAGGGACACTCCTTGAATAAGTGTCAGGGTTTAAAAAATTATGTCCAAGATCTTATTGATCGAGGAGATATCAAGGTTGACCCCAGTCAACCTTCATCGTCCAATGCTCAACTGCAAATCTATCAAAACGCCTTCCCAAACCATAGTCAAGGCCCTAGTACCTCCAACACCAATCCCCAAAACAACAACACAAATAATGTGAATTACAAGAATGTGCCCTTCAATTATGAAGGTGTTATTCATTACATTGAGCAGGTGGAACCCCGAGTATCCATGATACACATTAAAGCCAAAGATCCTCAATGTGCTATGACTACACGACGAGCCCTCATCACCGTCCCTGCAGCCTCTGCACCCATCCAACCCACTCCTGTGAACTCTCAATATGATATCCTTGATCACCTAAGGAAGACCTTCGCTCACATATCCATTCTAGATTTACTTAAATCTTCCCTGGTACATCAAGAGATCCTCAATAGAGCCTTGTAGGAGACCCATGTACCAAATGACATCGAACCCACACAATTCCAAGCTTTGGTGGGACACTTGGCTTTGTCTCACCACCTCCATTTCAGCCAAGATGATATGCCCAATATTGATGTCAATCACAACCGCCCCCTGCATATCGAAGTCATCGTCGCCCATCATAAAATAAAAAGGGTCTTGGTAGATAATGGCTCTTCCCTCAATTTATGCACTTTGAAATTCATAAAACAGGTAGGGTATACTCAAGCGGACCTCAGCAACCAGATAATTACAATCAAAGCTTATGACAATGCAGAGAGAAATTCAGAAGGAATCATTAGTCTTCCTATCCAAGTGGGACCTGTACTCCAATATACTACCTTTTATGTCCTTGATCTGGACTTACCATATAATCTCCTCCTTGGCCGCCCATGGCTCCATGTTATGCAAGCCGTCCCATCCATGTACCATCAATGCCTCAAATTCCCAGTCAATGGACACGAGATCACCATCTATGCCGACCCCCAACCGTTTGAGTATTGCCGAGCTTTAGAAGCATCTTTTCCCCATTTACATTACTGTCCTAGGGTCAAAATGGGGGCATCCCAGTCATCGTCCTCCAAACCATCATCCATTGTGATTACCACTCCATCCTCTGCCACTAATCCTTTAGTCACTAGAGTCTAGATCATTGACAAAGGGTGTGGTGAATATGAGATGCATACGGCTCTCAATGTAGCCACCATGCCATCGTCACCATATGAGTATGGTCAACCTTCACATGCCACACAAAAGGATGACAAGATCATCACCTTCAGCGGTAAAAACATTCCTACTACCACTTTCAGATCTCTGAGTGTCAAAGTCGATGCACCAAAGGAAGACATAAGCCAATGGGTCTACCGAGAAGAGCCTGAACCAGAGACTCCTCTAAAGAAATATTTTCAGGAAAAGTATCCTTGGCCAACAAAGTTCATGGAAAAACATAACTACCAAGGTAGAGGCCTAGGTAAAGAGGAACAAGGGCGATTGGAACCCATTGATACACCACAGTTATCAAAGAAGGTAGGAATTGGGTATGACAGCAAACAAAAAAGCCTCGCAACATCATCTCATACTTCTAACAGTATCACTATTGATGAGGGCTCATTGGTAGACATACCCAAGGAGGAATCCATCATACATGCATACGATGATATCGATCACACTGACTTATCCTCCATGTTCGAATGCTTATCCGTTTGTACCATCAGCCTATCCCTTCGTCACCCCGAACTCATTGATTGGGACCTGCATAACACCACACCTGTCAATATGTCTGCGAACACGTATGTCAACCTTATGGGATTGGGGGAGGATGAACACTCCAGTCGCAAAAAAAAAAATAGTAAAGAGAAATAAATCTGCCCTATGGTGAAAACCACCTCTTGGTGGCGTCTTGGATAAGTATGGATGGTGAAAACTTGGTAACATGCGTCATCCATAGAGGGCTTAATCATTATCTACCTGGTATCCTAGTTATTTTATGCTTGCATCCACATTATCATCCCCACCCACCTCAGCCTAGGCTGCTTGGTATTTGTTGATTGAGCATTGGACGACCTACCTTACCTATCCCTCATCCTGAGCTTCTTTATACCTCACTCTGAGCTTATGTCATTCGCTCCCTTCGTCGGTCGGTCCGTCTCATCATATAAGGATCATCCATCGTGTCGGTCTCCATCTAGATCTCATCCTCATGTGTCACTTTGTCGAACTACGTCGCCCCTACGCTTTCATGTAGGCAAGGCTGATCACTCAATCTGCCCTCGGAGCACTTTTGGATCAACCTTGTTTTGGTCCTCTATCGCTTCATCTTCACCAGTCCCTCTTCACTTTTATCTGTGGTCTTTTTATCGAACTACGTTGCCCCTGCGCTTTTACATAGGCAAGGTTTGTCATTTGATCCTCCCCCGGGGCATTTTTTCTGTCACGTCTTGTGTCCTTCATCATCGGTCACCATTGTCTTATTTCTGCTTCTCCATGCTCTTTTTCCATGAACTACGAGGGTTCTGCGCTTTCACATAGGCAAGGCTAATCTTTGATCGGCTCCCGAGCCCCTAGGTCTTTAGGCTGTGTCTTGTCTCCCTTGTATTGTGACATCGAGTTATGCCTTTTATCTTGCTGATCCTTAACAAACAAGACCCCTTTGTGCCAATGAATCTAATCAATTCTGAATATCCTATATCATATCGATCTTTTGCTTAGCACCCATCACAGGTCTTATCAGGATACATCCTTCCTAACAGACCTCATCAATTCCATCCATCCCCTTGATCCTATGGCAATGGACATTTGAAATTGATTGCGATCTTTTGATGCTTTTGGTCTTTGTTTATCATTTGAGCTCCCTATGATCACTTGTCAAGGCCGCCATAATCTATCATATTATGGCGTGTTTTGATTGGTCCACATAGGGGCATATCTTGATCTTTTCTTTTATTGTGTCTTCTTGGTTGTCCCACATAGTCCCCACCAAGATCCTAGAGGTCTTGCGTTATGTTGGGGCATCCTTTTGTGTTTGTGGTTACCTCAATACCGGGCCCGACTAAGGTCTTTCTTTGAGACTTTGGGGTATTGTGATAGCCTTCTTGTCTGGCGTGTTTGTCTCATGCATTAGACACTAATCTACCTTGGTCCTCTATACCTTGGTGTATCGTGTCTTATGCTACAGCAAAAACCAGTGCTCCAAAGATGGTAAATTGAATTAAGATTGCATTTTTCATCATCATTGCATTAACACTCATCCTATGGTTTTGGTTGTGCAAATACTTCCCCTCATTCTTTGTCCTTCTTCTTAGGGTACTGATACTTTTTGACAGATTCCAAATGACATCCATCTTCATAATTACCACATACCCGCCTCCCCTTATCATGTCAGTTCTTATTGGCACTTATGGCCATGTGTTACCTCCTCTAAAATTACAAAAATACTATGCCATATCTCCATCGTCGCTTTCATTACGTGTTAGGTCCATCACCACCTGCATCATACATCGCCATCTACATCATCACATGTTAGGTCCATCCATACCTCGCCACCTGCATCACAAAGAGTTAGACGCATAATACATCATCTCCTGCATATATACAATATTCATACAAAATAAATCATACACATAAGATCCCATAAGTACACATAACATATCACCATGCGCATATCATATCACCATGCATCAACAAAAATATTCATATTCCATAAGTACATATATGCAATCATCCACACGAGCATCCTAATAAACCATCGCATAAGCATAAATAAACATGAGCATACAATTATTCATATTTTAATCATCCATGTGAACATCTCATATCATGAACATGAGCATAAATAAATCAACACATGCGCATAAATAAACCAATACATCCATCTGCATAAACATAAAATACCATATACACATGCATATAATCACCCATCATAAAAGGAAACATACTACATGGTGTCAATAAGAACTGTCCCATACAAAATAATATAATATATGTCACATGTCCATCATACATCGCCTAATAAGATACAAAATCTAGAGACATGGAACACCTCTACCCTCTGGCGACATACATAAACCATCCATCCTGTATCTTCCAAAAATAACCAATGTCCTGCATCTACTTTCTCTATTGTGAGTTGCCCACATCTGACCTCTGCGGAGAATCGGGTGCTGGCCCTCTATGTGCTGGAGTCCCCTGGTACTCACGGGTGGGTGTCCCCTGGTAACCGCCGTATGGAGACAGCGTCCGCCGATAATCGCTGAATCCCCTAGTGCGTGTCCCTAGAGACTGGGATGGCCCTGGTGGCTGTGGAGCCTGGCTAACGTAGCGTGCAGTGCGTTACGTTGGATCTGGAACAACCTGCTCATATACCCCTCTCCAATAGCTAGCTTGCTGCATAAACTCATCCCTCTACCCAACTATCAGTCTCGCGGCATTCCACTCATGCCGATACCGATCTCGATCTGTGCTGATCACTTGCCTCTCCTGCTCCCATGCCTCCTGAGCTAATCGACTCTGTGCCAGCTCTGCCTGTAGTCGATCTCTCTCTCTCTCCATAATCTGCACATATGCTTTGACTATCCCACCCTCACCCTGACCTGTCAGAACACGAACCATCGCAGCATCCCTCTCTGCCTGTAGGACTTGTGCCCACATCTCTGCTGCATCCCTCTCCCTCTCAGCCCCCTGTGCTCGAGCCATGGCTGCATCTCTATCCCTCTAGAGAGCCTGTGCCCGCAACTTTGCTAAATCCCTCTCTCTAGAGAGTCGCTACCTCTGCTACTGCCTCATCTCTCCCCCTCTGCAGTGTTTGTACCTCCGCCTCCGCTACCGCCCTCTCACTTTGAAGGCGTGCCTATGCCGCATCCCTCTCTGCCTCCATCACCTGTACCTACACCTGTGCTACGTCCCTCTCGGCCCGCATAATCTGTGCCTGCTCTACTGCCATGGCCTCCCTCTCCTGCATCAACCCCATATCTCCAAGTGCCTGCTCAAGGCAATGTACCCTGTTCTAAAGCTCATCCCAGTCTCGCTGGGGATCTCCTGCCTACTGACTGGCACCTCCTATCCCCTGCTCAACTCCCTGCTCTGTCCTCTCCTCGGGCTCTCCCCTAGCCTGTAAAACCACGACCTCTGCCTGTAACCTGTCGCGGTCCCATGTCATACTATTCAACTCGCTCTGTATCATCTGCACCTTTGTCTGTGCCCTGTCCCTCTCTCTCACTGCTCCTGCTAGCTGGAAAGTAATGACATCATAATCTATCAGGGCCTCCCTCTCTACTCTAGCTAGCTCGACCTCCAAAACCCTCACTCTCTGCTCTGCCATCTGTACTCTCACCTCTGCTCCCTCGCCTGCACAATGGGATCCTTTGGTACATAAGGCACTAACGATAATGCCTCTACTACTGCAACATCCTCTACCGCCGCATCTCTGTCAACATCCATCACATCCTCCTCCCCAACCACCAGCTCTATCCCATCATCCCCATCATCCTCTCCATCCCCCTCCCCACCTGCTGGCTGCTCCCTATCCCCATGCTCCTGTCCCTTTTCATGGTCCTCCACAATCTAGCGAACGCGAAATCGTCCCGCCTCTCCTTGTCTCTCAACCATGAATCAATGTCGTGGTGACCTCCTCTCCTCTCCTGGTGCTGCTCTCACCTCCTCCTCCTCTATGCTCTCTGACTCCTGATGCCCCCCATGAATCTCTACCATCGGCCGAACCCGCAATCGCCGTGGCTGCCCATGTTGACCTACCACAAACTGTCTCCTCCCCTCCTTTGTAGCACCCCTCGCACCTACTACATCCACCTCCATATCGTCAACATCCATCACCTCCTCTACCCTCTGCTCCCCCTGGGCTCTCTGAGGTTGTCCCCTCTCTCGCTGCCGACCCTCTCTGTCCACCCTCTGCCCCTGGGCTCTCTGTGGCTGCCCCCTCTCCCGCTGCCAACCCTCTCTGTCCATCCTCTGTCCCTGGGCTCTTTGTGGCTGCCCCCTCTCCCGCTGCCAACCCTCTTTGTCCACCCTCTGCTCCCCTTAGGCTATTTGTGTCTGCCCCCTCTCCTGCTGCCGCCCCTCTCTCTGCCCTCATCTTTGATGTCTCCTCCTCCCTGCTCTACCTGCCTACTCTCCCTCCTCCCCATCCGGCTCCTCCGCTGGTCCCGCACCTGCTACCCTCAACCTAGGATGAATAGGCGTAATCCTCTCCCATAACCTGTTCTGAAACCACCTCCAATATCGTGCAGTCACCACTGGTACCTGCTCTCCTCCTATCCTCCCTGGATAAGCCTCCTGTCCTGCTGCCATCCATGATGCCCTGGCTGTCCCCAGTGCTATGCGGCCTCCCCATGGTAGCTCTCTACTATACCGCCAGAACAAGATTAGCACCGACGGAATATCCTGAATCAACCCAAACTGTCTATGCACTCTGTCTGGCCGATGAGACTCTACTATGCGTGGTAGAAGACCAATAATGAAACATTGGCTCATAAAATATCCCTCATGTCTCCCAGTATCTGACCATCCCCTGAACTGACGCGCCCTATATGGCTGCCACTCTATCTCCCCTGAACGTAGATCATCAAATGCTCTCCTCCACCCCTCCATCCCCCCTGCATCTCCAAGCGGAAAATCCACCCTCTCCTCTCCATACTCCCAAGCCACAGGCTCCTGGTCATCCACTGTCCCCCTCCTCACCACTATCGGCCTAGTCACTGCAATATGCTCCCACGCCCAAATCTGCAGTAGTGTCACATGTGTCACACTCGAGATCTTCCGATAGCAGATCCCGTGCATATCTCTGTACAGCTGCGCCAATACGCAGGAACCCCATGAGAACAGTCCCCCCTGCCACTCAACAATGTGGCAGATCACCTCCATATACCGCAGGCTACATGTCCGTCTGCTCCGATCTGGTTGCAGTATCCCACTAATCAGGCCACACAAAAATAATGGTAAGGCTGACACACCCACTACCAAACATCTGTCCAAATCCAACTGCCTCTTCACTAGGGGCAACCTCACCTGACCAAACAACACCCTTAACATCTCCTGTAGCTCCGCCCCTGTAGACACCACCTCGGTCACCAATCGGTCGGCAATTGGCAGCCTCAAAATCCGCCAGACATCCTCCAGTGTCACGGTCATCTCTCTTGTCGGGAAATGAAACGTCGACATTTCTGAGCTCCACCTCTCTATCAATGCAGTCAACATCGTCGCATGTGCCCTGACCTCTGGAAACCGAACACAGTGGCCTAGCTCTGCGTGATTCAATGCCGCCTGGTCCTCCCCATTCATCACTGCTATTGTCACCACCATCACCTCCGACCGTCGCTCATGCACGCGTAACCGGTCAAAACTCTGCATCCACAAACACACTTATATTTATTCCTCAGTCTTTCTTTTCTCTCTATCTTTGCCTTTTTTTCTTCTTCTCTCTATATTTTCTCCCCCTACTGGTTTCCCTCCCGGTTGGGGCGAAACCGCCCCATTGCTAGGCGGAACCGCCCGTCCGCAGACGGGCGGATCCGCCCCGCGGCCGGGTGGCACCACCCACTCGCAGACGGGCAGAACCACCCGCAGACGGGCGGCCGCGCAGCGGCCGGGCAAAATTGCCCGCCTGCAGACGGGCAGCTCCGCCCAGCAGCGGGGCGAAACCGCCCTCCGGCAGGGCAGAACTGCCTGGCCGCAGCCGGGCGGAACTGCCCCGTGTCGGGGCGGTGGCGCCCTGGGTTGGGGTGGCTACGCCCCGCCCAGTGCGCCTTCTTCCTCGATTTCTGGTCCATTTTGGACTTTTTCTAAGTAAACTAACTTGAACCCATTTTTTTAATTTTTTTTCCCGAAAAAACCCATGTTTTCAAATTTTACTTTTTTACGTAAAATGTGCATAAATTAAATATGAGGGTTTTATTGCTACTCACCTCCTCTTCGCCTGCGCCCTCGCTGTACATTGCGCGAACCCCGTCCGCCCGGTGCACGATCACAGTGTCATTGTCCGTCGGCATCGTATCTCCTCGTCGGTTCCTCGTTAGTTTTCACACCTCTCCTCTCTTTCTCTCAACTGCTACAGTGAAAATGACTAAGGTAATTTTTCAAATTACCTTTTTAACCCCCTTCCTCCAAAATGTATTTTTTACCTTTTATTTAACTTTTTATTCCTCCAACTAATCCCAAACTTCCCGAGGCTGCCATTTGCAAACTGTGTGTTGGATCACCTCCATTCAAAAACCAAAATTGCTTAGTTTTCTGAGCTCTATCCAATGGTATCCTTCTTTTCTTCCTATCGAGACATCATCTGGGGACCCCTTTTCCCTTTCCCCAATCGCCTTCTTGAGGGGGCATACCCTCTTACCATTTCTCCATTCCTTCAGCATGGTCATTGGAGCATCATTAACTTTTCCCATGCTAGGGGCATCACCATCTGTCACCTTTTTCTTCATTCGCATTTTATTTTTCTTCGAAACACTGTTATTCTAACAGTATTTCGAAGAGGGAAAAAATGTAGACATCTAAATTTAATCACTTCCATATGATTAAATTTACTGCCTTTCCACTTATTGTATCAATATTAATTTATTAAGTTAATATTACACATTTTGTCTCATATTGATAAAGTATTTAATTTAATAATTAATACTTTGTCTTTCACCCTAGTCCTCTCTAAATTAAATAAATACGCTAATTTATTTAATTTAGTCATTTTTACCCTTTTGATTTAAAAATCAATTTAAAATTCCTCACTTTCTCTCTCCATGTAACATCCTCCATAACCTTTCCCTAATCTGAATTAATTTAATTAATTCATGATTATGATGTGCATCCTCTTCATCAGAGATTAATGTCACATCCTCCTACATTTGCCACTTGCCTCTAATCTTCCATTACTTAGCCTAATCCAATGTTTGCACAACCTTAACCAAGGTCATTAACTAAATTTAACACCACTTTTTAGTCAACCTTTGCATTCACCTTCTTTTGGCAATGACCCCCTTTCCCATGTGAATTTTTAATTCACATTTATTTGTCCTAGATTCCTCTCCTTGATATGTGAATTTTTAATTCACATTTCACTCTCCCAAGGCTTCTAGAACCTTGGACTTGTCACTATCTCCACATGTGACCAAGTACCACCTTTTTGGAGCCCATCTTTTACCCTCTAGATCATCCTAGGAATGTGAATTTTTAATTCACATTTATATCCCCAACCACATCTCTTTTTCCTATGTAGATTTTTGAGGAATTCCAAAATTTCTCAAATGTCCCTTTCACTCCCACTTGGGGACAAGGAATCCTTTTTTGAGGAAATCTCCTCACTCCCCAAGGTGCATGTCTTTTTTCCACCTTATGTACCTTCTTAACACCTCACTTACACCTCATATCCCCTTGTCCACTTCACCCTCCACATGTCAAGATGTGAGGGCTTGTGGGTTCTCAACCCACCATAGCCCTTCATCTTGGCCTTGTTGGATGCATCTTGACCGTTGAATTCTCTAGAGAATTCAAATTCTCCTATAAATACCCCCTCCTCAAGGGCATTTTCAACACTTAGCCATTTGATAACTATATGCTGTCAATTTACATCCTCAATCCTTTACCATCATTTAGCCATCTCTCTTGATCATATTGCACATTGAATCTTGCATTTTAGTCACTCAAGCAATCATCTAAGGAGTACACAAACCATTCCAAGCAAGGGCCAATCAAAGAGATATCAATAGCAAGGAAGGTGAAAGTGTTTGTATTTCATTTCATTCGTTTTCCTTTTCGTTATATCACTCTTTTGGCTAATCTTGAGGTGTCCTTGGTATTTTATCATTCACATTTATTAGTTATTTTGCACATTTAGAGTAGGATAAATTCCAAGGTATACAAGACCAAACACATCATCATGAATAAGATCCAATACACTAGTGACAATATTTAGAGAACTCTAGTAAAACTACACGCAATTTTGTTTTCCATAAATGTAATGCTCATAGAAATCAAATTCAAGATTACAATCAAACAAACCTTCAACATGTTTTTTATTTTTCAAGGCCCTTAGACCCTTTCCTCCAATGTGGCCAAGTCTTTGGTGCCACAACATAGTTTTCTTTATAAGTAACCTTGTCTCAGAAGAAAGAGCACCCTTGGGTACCCAAAAGCCATGACCATGTATTGAAGGCGAAACCCTCACTTCTTCCACATACTTTCTTTTCACATACGTACTATTGCAATCAACAGTGCATGCATCAAGCTTATACAATGTGCCAAATCTAACACCTCTAGAAATTACAATAGCACCTCTGACCATCTTGCATCTTGCATCAGAAAATACTACTTGCACACCTGCATCTATTATTTTACTTATAGATAACATATTTTGTTCTAATCTAGGGATATGCAACACTCCATTAATCCTTTTTATTCTACCATCAAGAAACCTGATTTTAAATTTACCACGACCAACAATTTCTAGATGAGAATCATCACCCAAGTACACCTTACCTCCATCAAATTCTTCATATTTAGAAAATTGATCTTTATTAAAGGTCATATGGAAAGATGCACCTGAGTCAATTAATTGTGCATCATTACTTGCATGATTTGCAAAAGCTACATTCAATGTGTCACCATATTCCTTCTTGGATTCATAATCAAAATAAAAATTCTCATTTTTCTTATTTTTTTCTTCCTTGTATTCCTTACGAACATGTCCAGGGTTACTGTAGTTCCAACAAATGACTTTGGACTTTCCAGGAGATTTAGATCCCCCCTAGACTTGGATTTTTCACACTTCTCATTCTTCTTTCCTTTTTCCTTAGGTCTTCCATGAACATTTAGGGCCTCCTTGGTAGTGATGGATACCTTCCTCCTCATCTCTTGAGAAAGCAAAGAACCCACCATATATTTAATCTTCAAAATAACATAAGTACTTCCAATATCCATTTTGACACCGACTGATGCCAATTGATCCACCAACATATTGAATGCTTCCAGTTGGTTTGTGATTCATCCACCCTCTTCCATTCTCAAGGAATACAAATTCCTCAAGAAAATATTGTTCACTAAAGATTTGGCATGATAGATCTCACCAAGCTTCTTCCATGGTTTTTGTGAAAAGGTCTCTCCTCATGGACATTAATTAAAACAGAGTATGTCAAACACAATCTGATTAGACTCTTGGATTTATAGTCTATAACATCATATTGAGTATCCCACAGATACTCAATATTAAAACAAAGTATGTCAAACATAATTTGATTAGACTCTTGGATTTATAGTCCATAACATCATATTGAGGATCTACAGGCCTTGAAACATTCTCATCAACAACATCCCACAGATATTGATCTATCAACAAATCCTCCATCTTTAGCTTCCACATCTCAAAATTATTTCCAGAAAATTTCTCCACCTCTATTCTCCCTGATGAACTTGCCATTTGAAAATTCCTGCAACAAGATCACAAAGTATCTTCTATACAAACTCCCAGTAAACCTGGATTAGTCTGAAAAACCCCAACAACCCACAACTGAACCAAAGGTGATCAAGCTTTGATACCACTTGTAAGGAAGCTAAGGTAGTGGAAAAACTTCCTACACTAATCTTGAGAGGAGAATAATGCAAAAAGTTTATAGATATTTAATAATTACATAAACTTAAACAAAAATAAACACAAATATCATGCATACCACAAAACAGTGATTTACGTGGGGAAAACCCTTTCGAGATAAAACCCCACACTCCAAAATCCACCCAATATTATTATTTAGTAAATCATAAATATTACAATATACTTGCAAAGAAAGTTTTTCATAGGAGTATCACCACTCAAAGATCAAGAAACAAAATGACTACTAGCAAACTCTTAGAATACATCACTGTCTCTCTACCGCAGTTGTAATACAATGCCCTCATAAAATAGAGGTACATTCTAGGGTAAGAAAGGCCAAAAAAATATCCACCATTAGATCTTGTGTGAGGGGGAAAAAATAAATAGAATGCAAAGGAAGATCAAGATTGAATATTAAAATTAGAATCTATCTAATCCAAAAACTTTTAATCTATTTCTATTCCATCACTTGAAATGAACAATCTAAGCTATTTGAGCTTACAAAATGAAATCCTAAGATTAACACTGTGAACCTAAGAATTTTATTCTACTCTAACATGAAAAATAACTCAAAAATGCAAGTGATAAAAGACTAAGGACACCTCAAGATTAGCCAAAAGAGTGATAAAACAAGAAGAAAAATGGACAAAACAAAATACAAACGATTTCACCTTCCTTGTTGTTGAGGACTGCTTGATTGGCCCTTGCTTGGGATGATTCTGTGTGCTTCTTAAATGATTTCTTGAGTGACTAAATGCAATATTAAATGTGCAAAATGATTAAAAGAGATGGCTAGATGATGGCAAAGGATTGAGAATGCAAATTGGCAGCATATAATTATCAAATGACTAAGTGTTGAAAATGCCCTTGAGGAGGGGTATTTATAGGAGAACTTGAATTCTCTAGAGAATTCAACAGTCAAGATTGCTCCAACAAGGCCAAGATGAAGGGCTATGGTGGGTTGAGAACCCACAAGCCCTCTCATCTTGACATGTGGATGGTGAAGTGGCTAAGAGGGGATGAGGTGTAAGTGAGGTGTCAAAAAGGTACATGAGGTGGAGGAAGGACATGCACCTTGGGGAGTGAGGAGATTTTCTCAAAAAGGGATTCCTTGTCCCCAAGTGGGAGTGAAAGGGATATTTAAGGAATTTTGGAATTCCTCAAAAATCTACATGGGAAAAGGAAAGGTGGTTGGAGATATAAATGTGAATTAAAAATTCACATTCCTAGGATGATCTAGAGGATAAAAGGTGGGCTCCAAAAAGGTGGTACTTGGTCACATGTGGAGATTGTGACAAGTCCAAGATTCTAGAAGCCTTGGAAGGATGGATTGTGATTCAAAAATTCACATATAAAGGAGGGGAATCTAGGACAAATAAATGTGAATTAAAAATTCACATGGGAAAGGGGGTCAATGCCAAAAGAAGGTAAATGCAAAGGTTGGCTAAAAAGTGGTGCTAAATCTAGCTAATGACCTTGGTTAAGGTTGTGCAAACATTGGATTAGGCTAATTAATGGAAGATTAGAGGCAAGTGGCAAATGTAGGAGGATGTGACATTAATCTTTGATTAAGAGGATGCACATCATAATCATGAATTAATTAATTTAATTCAGATTAGGGCAAGGCTATGGAGGATGTGACAAGGAGAGAGAAAGTGAAAAATTTTAAATTAATTTTAAATCAAAAGGGGAAAAATGACCAAATTAAATAAATTGGCGTATTTATTTAATTTAGAGAGGAAGAGGGTGAAAGATAAAGCGTTCAATTATTAAATTAAATACTTTACCGATATGAGATAAAATGTGTAATATTAATTTAATAAATTAATATTAATACAATAGATGGAAAGGCAATAAATTTAATCATATAGAAGTGATTAAATTTAGATGTCTACATTTTGCCCCTCTTCGAAATATTGTTAGGATAACATTGTTTCAAAGAAAAATAAAATGTGAATGAGGCAAGAGGTGATAGATGCTGATGCCCCTAGCGTGGAAAAAGTTAATGATGCCCCAATGACCAGGCTGAAGGAATGGAGGAATGGTAAGAGGGTATGCCCCCTCGAGAGGGTGGTCGGGGGAGGAAAAAGTGGGTCCCCGGGTGACATCTCGATAGGAAGAAAAGAAAGACACCATTGGATAGAACTCGGAAAACTAAGCAATTTTGGTTTTTGAATGGAGGTGATCCGACACACGGTTTGCAAATGGCAGCCTCGGGAAGTTTGGGATTAGTTAGAGAAATAAAAAGTTAAATAAAAGGTAAAAAATACATTTTGGGAAGAAGGGGTTAAAAAGGTAATTTTAAAAATTACCTTGGTCATTTGCACTGTAGCAGTTGAGAGGAAGAGAGTAGAGGAGTGAAAGCAGACAAGGAGAAACGATGCCAACGGACAATGACACCGCGATCGTGCATTGGGCGGACGAGGTTCGTGCATTGTACATCGAGGGCGTAGGCGGACAGCATGTGAGTAGCAACAAAAACCCACATATTTAATTTATGCACTTTTTACGTAAAAAATTGAAATTTAAAAATGTGGGTTTGGTTGGGGATGAAATTTAGAAAAACGGGTCGAAATTAGTTTTGTAAAAAAAAAGGCAAACTTATCAGAAAAACGGGGGGGGGTGAAAAGCTAGGCTAGGGTGTAGCCACCCCAAGCTAGGGCACCGCCGCCGTGGCCTGGGGTGGAGCCACCCCAGTCGGGGGTGGTGATACCCCGGCGCGGGGCGGTCTCGCCCCGGCTCAGCAGGGCGCGACTGCCCTTGCGCGGAGCGGTCCTACCCCGCTGCGTCAAGGCGTGGCCGCCCCGGCGTGGGGCATGGTTGCCCTGCCGCGTCGGGGCATGGTCGCCCCGGCGCGGGGTGGAGCCGCCCTGCTGCATTGGGGCGTGGCCACCCCGCTGCGTTGGGGCGTGGCCGCCCTGGCATGGGGCAGAGCTGCCCTGGCTCGGGGCGGTCTTGCCCCACTGCGTCGAGACGTGGATGCCCCAGCGCTGGCAGAGCCGCCCCGCTGTGGTGGGTATGGCTGCCCCGGCCGGGGGTGGTGCCGCCCCGCTATGGGGGCGGTGCCGCCCTGCGGCCGGGGCAGTGCCGCCCCGCTGTGGGGGCGGAGCCGCCCGGCTACAGCCGGGGCGGAGTCGCCCCTCTGCGGCGGGGTGGATCCGCCCCGCTATAGCCAAGCAGGGCCACTTGATCGAGGGGGAAATCTAACCCAGCGGGGGGAAAGGGAAAAGGTAGGAAAAAAAGTAAGAAGTAAGAGAAAAAAGAGAAAAATGGACTAATGATAAAGTGGTTGTGTGTGCAGAGCTTTGAGCAGTTACGAGTGCATGAGTGACGGTCTGAGGTGATGACAGTGACGATAGCAGCGATGAATGGGGAGAATCAGGCGGCATTGGATCACGCAGGTTTAGGGCATTGTGTTCAGTTTCCAGTGGGTAGAGCACATTCGGTGATGTTGATAGCATTGATAGAGAGATGGAGCTCAGAGACATCGACATTTCATTTCCCTATAGGAGAGATGACTGTGATGTTGGAGGATGTGTGGCAGATCCTGAGGTTGCTGATTGGCGGCCAATTAGTGAGCGAAGTGATGTCCACAGGGGCAGAGTTACAGGAGACATTGAGAGTTTTGTTTGGTCATGTGAGACTGCCCCTGGTGAAGGGGCAGTTAGATTTGGACGGGTGTTTAGCAGTAGGGGTGCGAGCTTTACCGTTATTCCTATGTGGGCTGATTAGTGGGATACTGTTACTAGATCAAAGCAGACGGTTATGTAACCTATGCTATAAGGAGGTGATCCGCCACATTGTCGAGTGGTAGGGGGACTGTTTTCGTGGGGTTCATGTGTATTAGCACAACTGTACAGAGATATGCATGGGATTTGCTATTGGGAGGTATCGAGTGTGACACATGTGACACTATTGTAGATTTGGGTGTGAGAGCATATTGCCATGACTAGGCTGATAGTGGTGAGGAGGGGGACAGTGGATGACCGTGAGCCGGTGGCTTGGGAGTATGGGGAGGAGAGAGGGTGGGTTTTCTGCTATGAGATGTAGGGGAGATGGAGGGGTGGAGGAGATAGAGTGGCGGCCATATAGGGCATGTCAGTTCAGACGATGGACAGATACAAGGAGTCATGAGGGGTATTTTCTGAGCCGGTGTTTTATTATTGGTACTCTACTGCGCATAGTAGAGTCTCATCGACCAAACAGAGTGCTGAGACAGTTTGGGGTGATACAGGATAGTCCGTCGGCGCCTATCCTGTTCCGGTGGTATAGTAGAGAGCTACCATGGGGAGGTCGCATATCACCAGCGACAGCCAAAGCATCATGGATGGCAGTAAGACAAGCGGCTTATCTAGGGAGGTTGGGAGGAGAGCAGGTGCCAATGGTGACCAAGCAATATTGGAGGTGGTTTCAAAACAGGTTATGGGAGAGGATTACGCCTGTTCAGCTGATGTTGAGGGCAGCAAGTGCCGGACCAGTGGAGGAGCAGAGATCACAGAGGGAGAGGAGAGGAGGGGAGCAGCAGCGACAAGGGGGGATAGGAGGAGCCGGAGGGGGATGAGAGAGAGTAGGCAGGCAGAGTAGGTAGGAGGAGGAGGAGACATTAGAGAGGAAGCTGGAGAGAGGGTCGATAGCGGGAGAGGGGGCAGCCACAGAGAGCCCAGGGGGAGCAGAGGGTGGAGGAGGTGATGAATGTGGAGGATATGGCGAATGTGGAGGTGGTAGGTGCGAGGGATGCATCAGAGGAGGGGAGGAGACAGTTTGTGGTAGGATGACATGGGTAGCCACGGTGGTTGTGGGTTCGGCCGACTGTAGAGAGTCATGAGGCTCATCAGGATCCAGAGAGAAGAGAGGAGGAGGTGAGAGCAGCACCAAGAGAGGAGAGGACAGGAGATCACCACGACATCGATTCGTGGTTGAGAGATAGGGAGAGGCGAGACGATTTTGGGTGCGCTGAATTATGGAGGACCACGAGGAGGGACAGGGGCAGGGGGATAGGGAGCAACCAGCAGGTGGGGAGGATGAGATAGAGTGGGTGGTTAGAGAGGAGGATGTGATGGTTGGGGAGGAGGAGACAGAGTAGGTGGTTGGGGGGAGGATGCGATGCATGTGGACAGGGATGTGGCGGTGGAGGATGTTGCAGCAACAGAGTCATTAGCTTTAGTTCCTTATGTACCGGAGGATCCCATTGTGCAGGCGAGAGGAGCAGAGGCGAGAGTACGGATGGCGGAGCAGAGAGTGAGGGATTTTGAGGCCGAGCTCGCCAGAGTAGAGCGGGAGTCATTAAGAGATTATGAGGACATGGTTTTCGAGCTGGGGGGAGCAGTAGAGGAGAGAGACAGGGCGCCGTCAGAGGTGCAGAGGATACAGGGTGAGTTGACTAGTATGACATGGGACCGTGATAGATTGTAGGCAAAGGTCATGGTTTTACAGGCCAGGGGGGAGCCAGAGGGGAGGACAGAGCAGGGAGTTGATCAGGGAGTAGGATGTACTAGTCAGTAGTCAAGAGATCTCCAGCGAGACTGGGACGAGCTTCAGGACAGGGTACATTGTCTTGAGCAGGCACTTGGAGATATGTGGTTGATGCAGGAGAGGGAGGCTATGGCAGTAGAGTAGGCACGGATTATGCGGGCCAAGAGGGATGCAGCACAAGCACAGGTATAGGTGATGGAGGCAGAGAGGGATGCGGCACAGGCACGTATTCAGAGTGAGAGAGCCGTGGCAGAGGCAGAGATACAGTCAATGTGGAGGGGGAGAGATGAGGCAGTAGCAGAGGTAGCGACTCTCCGGAGAGAGAGGGATTTGGCAGAGCTGGAGGTACAAGCTCTCCAGAGGGATA
Organism: Sequoia sempervirens; assembly: GCA_007258455.2. Classification (NCBI taxonomy): domain Eukaryota; kingdom Viridiplantae; phylum Streptophyta; class Pinopsida; order Cupressales; family Cupressaceae; genus Sequoia; species Sequoia sempervirens. Next base: position 14,655,749 of record VDFB02105785.1, read on the forward strand.
GAGATGCGGCAGTGACTCGGGCACAGGGGGCTGAGAGGGAGAGAGATGCAGCATAGAGGCAGATGCAGACCTAACAGGCAGAGAGGGATGCCGCGATGGCTCATGTTCTGACAGGTCATGGTGTGAGTGGGATGCCAGGAGCGGATATGCAGATTGTGGAGAGAGAGAGGGATGAGCGGTGGCACGGGCAGTGGCTGCGAAGGAGATGAGGGATAGATTACAGGCAGAGTTGGCACATAGCCAATTGGCACAGGAGGCATGGGAGCAGGAGAGGAGAGCTATTACCAGGGACCGAGATAGGTATCGTCACGAGCAAAATGCCGCTCGGGTCCAGGTTGTAGAGCGAGAGGAGAGCATGAGGGAAGCAGGTTTTTGGATGGCTGCTTATTATTCTGCAGTCCCTGATCCAACATGGCGGACATTCTGTTATACCAGGCAGACACCTCAGATGCTAGCACCATCTCAGTCATTGGGGACACAGACTCGTGGTTACAGTGATTCATTAGGTGTTTCACCAGGCAGAGGAGCAGGACCTGAGTCTCCACAGAGATCAGATGTGGGGAGTTCATTTGGGAGGTGACAGGCTATTGAGTTTTTGACAGATGCAGGATGGAGTGTGCAGGATTTATTGACAGAGATCAGAGATGTTCCATATCTCTAGATTTTGTATTTTATCATGTGATGTATGATGGACATGTGACAGATATTATATTATTTTGATATGAGACAGTTTTTATTGACACCATGTAGTATGTTTCCTTTTATGATGGGTGATTATATGCATGTGTATATTGTATTACATGTTCATGCAGATGGATGCATTGGTTTATTTATGCTCATGTTCGTGATATGAGATGTTTACATGGATGATTGGAATGTGAATAATTTTATATGAATAATTATGCTTATGTTTATGTATGCTTATGCGTTGGTTTATTGAGATGTTCATGTGGATGATTGGATATATGTACTTATGGAATATGAATAGTTTTATTGATGCATGGTGATATGATATGTGCATGGTGATATGTTGTGTGTACCTATGGGATCTATGATGATTTATATATATGGATGCCTAGTTGACTTATTTGTCATGTATGTATATGCGTATGATGGATTTTGTATAGATATTTTATATATGCAGGATGTGATGCATTATGCATCTAACACTTTGTAATGTAGGTGGCGATGTATGTATGGACCTAACATGTGGTGATGTAGGTGGCGATGGATATATGGACCTAACACATGGTGCAGATGATGATGGATATATGGAATAGTACTTTTGTAATTTTAGAGGAAATAACACACGACCATAAGTGCCAATAAGAACTGACATGATAATGGGAGGTGGGTATGTGGTGATGGTGAAGATGGATGTCATTTGACATCTATCAAAAGTATCAGTATCCTGAGAAGAATAGAAAAGAATGGGGGAAAGTACTTGCACAACCAAAACCATAGTGTTAATGCAATGATTATGAAAATGCAATCCTAATTCAATTTTCCATCTTTGGAGCACTGGTTTTTTCTATAGCATAAGACACGATACACCAAGGTATGGAGGACCGAGGTAGATTAGTGTCTAATGCATGAGACAGACACGCCAGACAAGAAGGTTATCCCAACACCCCAAAGTCACAAAGACCTTGTTCGGATCCAGTATTGAGATAACCACAAGCACAAACGGATGCCCCAACATAACACAAGACCTCGAGGATCTTGGTGGGTACTATGTGGGACAACCAAGAAGACACAATCAAAGAAAAGATCAAGATATGCCCCTATGTGAACCAATCAAAACATGCCATAATATGATGGATTATGGCGGCCTTGATAAGTGATGATAGGGAGCCTAAATGATAAACAAAAACCAAAAGCATCAAAAGATCGCAATCAATTTCAAATATCCATTTCCATAGGATCAAGGGGATAGATGGAATTGATGAGGTATGTTAGGAAGGATGTATCCTAATGAGACCTATGATAGATACTAAGCGAAAAGATTGATATGATATAGGATATTTAAAATTGATTAGATTCGTTGGTACAAATGGGTCTTGTTTGTTAAGGACCAGCTAGATAAAGGCATAACTTGATGACACAACACAAGGGAGACAAGACACAACCTAAAGACCTAGGGGCTCGGGGGTCGATCAGAGATTAGCCTTGCCTACGTGAGAGCGCAAAGCCCTTGTAGTTCATGGAAAAAGACCATGGATAAAGTGGAAAGACGACGATGGAGACCGATGATGAAGGACACAACACGCAACAGACAAATGCCCTGGGGGAGGATCAAATGACCAAACTTGCCTACATGAAAGCACAGGGGTGATGTAGTTCGATAAAAAGACCGTGGATAAAAGTGAAAAGGGACTAGTGAAGACGAATTGATGAAGGACCAAAACAAGTTGATCCAAAAATGCCCCGGGGGCAGATCGAATGATCAACCTTGCCTATGTGACAGCGCAAGGGCAATGTAGTTCGACAAAAGATGAAAAAGACGCAAGAGGATGAGATCTAGGTGGAGACCGACATGATGGATGATCCTACATGATGAAACGGATTGACTGACGAAGGGAGTGAGAGACATAAGCTCAAAGTGGGATATAAAGAAGCTCAGGATGAGGGATAGGGAAGGTGGGTCGTCCAGTGCTTAATCAACAAATACCAAGTGGCCTAGGTTGATGTGGGTGGGGATGATAGTGCAGATGAAAGGACAAAATAACTAGGACGTCAAGTAGATAATGAGTAAGCCCTCTATGGATGACGCCTGTTGATAGGTTTTCACCATCCATACTTATCCAAGGCGCCACCAAGAGGTGGTTTTCACCTTAGGACGGATTTATTTTTTACTTTACTATTTTTGGATTTTTTTGATAGGGTAGATCAAGCGGACTTAAGCGTAGAACCTTTTCAGATGGAGAATATTGACAGGTTCGTTAAAGGGATCTCCTTCCAGATTAGTCAACCTATAGGCTCCAGACCCATATTTGGCAGTTATGATATATGGCCCTAGCCCTAGCCAGTTTGCCTCAAATTTTCCTTTCTTGTCACGGTCTTGCTAAGTGCGTTGGTTTTCTTTGAGGACAAGCTCACCAACCTGGAATTTCCTAGGACGAACCTTTTTATTGTAGTGATGTTTGAGGTGATTTTGGTATGCTTGCAGATGGTCATAGGCTCTTATTCTCCACTCATCTAGTAACTCTAGCTGTGCCAACCGTGCAACACAAGCGTAAGATTCTTTGCTGATAAGGTTCTTCAAAGAAATTCTCAGTGAGGGGAGTTCAACTTCGATTGGCAAGACGACTTCAGCACTGTATACTAAAGAGTAGGGGGTGGCACCTGTTGGGGTGCGGATGGATGTGCGGTATGCCCAGAGGGCGGGATGAATATGAAGGTTCCAATCTTGTCCAGTGTTATTGACAACCTTTTTGAGGATGCAGATGAGGGTCTTGTTGGTTGCTTCTGCCTGACCATTACCCTGAGGGTAATAAGGCGTTGACCAATGATGTTGGATATGGAAGGTGTCGCAGAGGTGTTTCATGGCTTGGTTTTTAAAAGGTTTTTTGTTATTAGAAATGATGGATGGAATACCATACCTACAGAGAATATGGTAGAGGATGAATTTGGAAATCTGAGTACTGGTAATTTGGGAGAGTGGCATTGCTTCCACCCATTTGGTGAAGTACTCAGTTGCAGTGATGATGAATGTATGGCCATCGGATGATGGTGGGGAAATCTTGCCAATCAAGTCAAAACCCCATTGAGAAAATGGCCAAGGTGCTAGGAGAGGTTGAAGATCCTGTGCTGGGGCGTGGATCAAATCGGCATGCTGTTGACACGGAAGGAATTTCTTCACAAATTCACAAGCATCATGTTCCAATGTAGACCAATAATATCCAGCTCAGAGGATCCTTTTGGCCAGAGCCATACCATTTGAGTGAGCCCCACAAATACCACCATGTACTTCCATTAGTACCGTTTGGGCCTCGGTCTCATTTAGACATCTAAGGAGGATTCCATCATACCCGCGACAATAAAGCATATCACCAACAATGATGTATCAGGATGAACGATGGATAAAAGATTTATGTTGGTTGCGTGTAAGTTCTGGGGGTATGATATTATCACGGAGGTAAGTGTATATGTCTTGGTACCAAGGGGAGGTGGGACCCACAATATCGCACACCATGTCAGTCTCAGGAACATCATATGCAGGGATTAAAAGTTGCTCGACGAGAAATTCACACTCTGTTCGATCCTTGGGCATATCAATCAAAGAACCAATAGTGGCCATGGCATCTGCTGCTTTATTCTATACCCGCGGGATTTGGTCAAGCTGTATGGAGGTGAAATATTTCTTGAAATCATCCACCATACATTTATAGGTAACAGTTTATCATCTTTTGTGAGGAATTCATCATTAACTTGTCTAATAACCAGCAAAGAATCACCAAAGACTTTCAAATGGGTTATGCGCCACTTTTTTGCAATTTTGAGGCCGGTGAGGAGAGCTTCGTATTCTGCCATATTGTTGGTACATGGAAACACTATCCTGAATGATTTTGGGATGTAGTCACCTTGAGGAGTGACTAATAGAATTCCTGCCCCAGATCCACTATGAGTGTATGAGCCATCGAAATATAACGTCCAAGTTGGTGCTTCTGTCACTGTGTAGATTTCTTCATCTGGGAATTCAGTGTCTAAGGGATAAGCATCTACTAATGGTGCTTCAGCCAATTGATCAGCAATAACCTATTCTTTTATAGCTTTTCGTTCTACATACTCTATGTCAAATTCACTGAGGAGCATTACCCATTTGGCCATGCGGCCAGTCAAAGTGGTTCTAGATAACAGATACTTCAAGGGATCAATTTTAGCGATTAATTTGACCGGATGACTGAGCATGTAATGGCAGAGTTTCTGTGTGTTGAAAACCAGTGCTAGGCAAGCTTTTTCCATAGGAGAGTAATTTAACTCATAGCCAACTAGTGTTCGACTGATGTAGTAGATTGCCCTCTCTTTGAATGACTCATCATGTTGCGCCAATAATTCCCCCAGTGCGACTGAGGTGGCAGAGATATAAAGTAGGAGGGGTTTTCCTGGAATAGGCGGCATCAAAATAGGTGGATGAGCTAAATATTCTTTGATTTTATCAAAACCCATCTGACACTGCGGGGTCCATCGGAAGGTGGAATCTTTCTTTAAAAGATGGGTAAAGGGCTGACATTTATCTGTGAGTTGGGCTATGAACTGACAAATGGACTGCATCTTTCCCTAGAGGCTTCTTAACTGCTTTAGATTGCGTGGAGGTGGCATGTCCAGAATAGCCTTTACCTTGGCGGGATCAACTTCAATACCTCTATAAGAGACTATGAAACCCAGCAATTTCCCTGACGTGACCCCAAAGACACACTTGTTTGGTTTGGAAACTGGAACTATATTGGAGATCCATTCAGAGTAGTCAATTGGTCTGATAAATCCCGCATCCAGTAACTTCTCCAATTCCTTCTTGACTAACAATGCGACTTGCGGATGCATCTTACGGAGTTTTTGCTTGATAGATTTGGCGTCTGGGCGAATGTCTAAGTGATGAACCACTAAAGCAGGGTCTAAGCCTAGCATGTCTAAGTATGACCAAGCAAAGTTGATGATTCCTTCTTAGAGTAGCTGTACAAAGACCGAATACTCTTGTTCCAAGAGTGACTTAGCTACATAGGTGATCTTAGGACTGTCAGCAGTTCCCAAATTAATTTCTTATGTCTCTTCAATCAGAATAGAAGATCGGGCAGATAACTGAGTTCCCATAAGGGGAAGATGAACATCTCCATCTTTTTGGAGCCTCTTCGAGGTTTTCGCCATCAGATGCGTCCTTTATTTTTATTTTTTCCTAGTCAGGAAGTGCCTCAGGGAGGTTTTCACTAGATGACCACTTTTTATTTTTCTTATTTTTATTTTTGCGACTGGAGTGTTCATCCTCCCCCAATCCCATAAGGTTGACATATGTGTCCACATACATACTAACAGGTGTGGTATTATATAGGTCCCAATCAATGAGTTCAGGGTGACAAAGGGATAGGCTAATGGTGCAAACGGATAGGCATTTGAACATGAAGGATAAGTCAGTGTGATCAACGTCATCGTATGCATGTATGATGGACTCCTCCTCGGGTATGTCTGCCAATGAGCCATCGTCCATGGTGATACCATTAGAAGTATTAGATGATGTTGCGGGGCTTTTCTATTTTTTGTCATACCCAATGCCTACTTTCTTTGGTAACTGTGGTGTATCAATGGGTTGTAACTGCCCTTGTTCCTCTTTTCCTAGGCCTCCACCTTGATAGCTATGTTTTTCCATGAACTTTGTTGGCCAAGGATATTTTTCTTGAAAATATTTCTTTAGAGGAATTTCTAGTTCGGGCTCTTCTCGGTAGACCAATTGGCTTATGTCTTCCTTTGGTGCATCGATCTTGACACTTGGACATCTGAAAGTGGTAGTAGGAATGTTTTTACCACTGAAGGTGATGATCTTGTCTTCCTTTTGTGTAGCATGTGAAGGTTGACCGTACTCGTGTGGTGACGGGGGCATGGTGGCTACATTGAGAGCTGTATGCATTTCATATTCCCCACACCCTTTGTCAATGATCTGGACTTTGGTGATTGAAGGATTAGTGGCAGAGGATGGAGTGGTTATCATGGTGGATGGTGGATTAGAGGATGATGACTAGGATGCCCCCATTTCAACCCTAAGACAATAATGTAAATGGGGAAAAGACGCTTCTAAAGTGCGGCAGTATTCGAATGGTTGGGGGTCAGCATAGATGGTGACCTCTTGTCCATTGATAGGGAATTTCAGGCATTGATGATACATGGAGGGGACGGCTTGCATAGCGTGGAGCTATGGGCAGCCAAGGAGGAGATTATACGGTAAGTCCAGATCAAGGACATGACAGGTAGTATATTGGAGCACAAGTCCCACTTGGATAGGAAGGCTAATGATTCCTTTTGAATTTCTCTCTACATTGTCATAAGCTTTGATTGTAATGATCTGTTTGCTTAAGTCTGCTTGAGTATACCCCACCTGTTTTATAAATTTCAAAGTACATAAATTGAGGGCAGAGCCATTATCTACCAAGACCCTTTTTATTTTATGGTGAGCAACTATGACTTCGATATGTAGGGGGCGGTTGTGATTGACATCAATGTTTGGCATATCATCTTGGCTGAAATGTAGGTGATGAGACAAAGCCAAGTGTCCCACCAAAGCTTGGAATTGTGTGGGGTCAATGTCATTTGGTACATGGGTTTCCTGCAAGGCTTTATTGAGGATTTCTTGATGTACCGGGGAAGACTTAAGCAAATCTAAAATGGATATATGAGTAGGGGTCTTCCTTAGGTGATCAAGGATGTTGTACTGAGAGTTTACAGGAGTCAGTTGGATGGGTGCAGAGGTTGCAGGGATGGTGATGCGGGCTCATCGTGTAGTAACAGCACATTGAGGGTCTTTAGCTTTAACGTGTATCATTGACACTCGGGGTTCCACCTACTCAATGTAATGAATAACACCTTCATAATTGAAGGGCACATTCTTGTAATTCATATTATTTGTGCTATTGTTTTGAGGATTACTATTGGAGGTGCTAGGGCCTTGATTGTGATTTGGGAAGGCATTTTGATAGATCTGCAATTGAGCATTGGATGACGAAGGTTGACTGGGGTCAACCTTGATATCTCCTCAATCAATAAGATCTTGGACATAATTCTTCAAACCCTGACACTTATTCAAAGAGTGTCCCTTGATTTTATGGAAGTCACAATACTCGTTTTCCTTAAACCATGTTGGTTTAGGTTTGGACTCGTCGAATGGCTTGGTGACAGGGTATGCGATGGGGTAATTGATTTGTAGCAATTTATTAAAAACAACACTCAGGGGTTCACCCGATTGGGCATATTGACGTTTGGTGTTCCCCTGATTTTTTTGGTTTGACTGTTGAGGAGGGCGAGGTGCCCCCTGTGGCATAGATATGGCGTTGGGTACAGACGGCTGTTGTTTTTGGGATGCATTAGCCACTTGGACATGTTTGGTGTATGTCACACCGTCATTCACCGCATTCTTGTTTTTGTTCCAGAATCGTGGTTTATCTCCAAATGACCTCTCTTTATCATGACTGTGTATTTTGATGTATCCTTTGGCAATAAGGGCACGTTCAAGGATGGGTCCCTTTTCCACTATCTCTGCAAAAGTGGTGACACAATGTAGTCTAAAATTGTGGGCCATGTCAGGATGAGAGTTTTCCACAAAAAGAGTGACCATGTCTTTTTCTTTCAAAGGATTTTTCATTTGACTTGCTAATGCACGCCACCGTTGGAGGTAGCTGGTAAAGGTTTCCCCATCCCGTTGTTTTTCTTTGAGGAGATCTAAGGTGTCTGTATCCTTCTGCAAATTGAAAGAGAAGTAGGATACAAAATTTTCTGATAGGTCTGCAAAAGTTTTTATGGACCCCTTTTCGAGAGTCATGAACTAATCTAAGGCGTGGCTTGCTAGGCTTCGTGGGAACAAGCACAAGAGATAGTTATCACTGTACATGACTTCTTGACACTGGGAATAAAACTCCTGCAAGTGAGCCTTTGGGTCTTTGTCTCCCTTGTATTTATCAAATTTTGGTATCTTGAAATGTTTAGGAAATGGGATAAATGAGATGGAGGGATCAAACGGATATGGGCATATATCTTCAAATTTGAATGATTGTTTTGTAGTCTCGGCTTGGAGATCCTTAAATGCAGCTTTGATTTCCAATAAATCTGAGCTAGATGGGGGTGGGTTGGGGGGATATTGATGATAGGATGTAAAGAATCCTACTGAAAGGGTGTCAGATTATTGAAATACAGGTTTGGATGATTGGATGATGACATGGCTTGCTGGTAGGATGAGGGATTTTGTTGATACGGGGGCTGTTGTTGTGGGGCATAATATGGATTTGTTTGGTAAAAGTGTGGGGTAGGTTGTTGAGGGACTTGGATGGGACGTTGCATGTTGGTTTGTTGGTATTGAGGGTATTGTTGTGATTGTTGGGAGGTCATATAAAGTAGTTGTTGGGGAAATTGTTGTTGGTTGTGATAGTAGTAGTGTTGGGGAGGTTGTTGTGATGTCAAGTGTTGTATGGGTTGAGGTGGGATATTGTGTTGTGGTTGAGCCTTTGGACGCAAAAGGGACGTGAGAAAGGGGGATATGGTTTGGGCAATAGGTTGAGATGGATTGCCTTGTGATTGGTAGGATGGTTGTTGTGAAGAGGCCAAGGTATTGTGTATAGGTTGTTGTGGATGAGATGGCGGAGGTAGCGTAGAAGTGTTTTGTAAAGGGGGTTGTTGGGTACCGTTCAGAATGTTCAACTGGGGTGTGCCTTGTGGAGGTATTTGAGGTGGAATGGTAGATTGGTGAACCTGTTGCGGTGGTATGTTGGTGGTCCCAGGAGGTGGAAGCGATGTGGCAAAGGAGGTGCCCCCAACGAATACTGTAGGTTGGTTCGGAGGAGGGGGTGTGGTTAACGTTAATGGCAGAGGTTGTGGAACACTTTGTGGCATACCGTAGGCAAAAGGATTATTGGGATCAGGCACTTGAGGTCCTCCTATAACTAAATTCGAAGCGTGTGGGGGATAGTTAACCTAATAAAGAACGGCATTGCTGAACTCAGGTTGATGCCAACCCTCAACAGGAGGAACATTGGAGAAGTATGAACCTTCTGGTGCATTTTGGGACCCTTGGAGTATGTTAGAATGGGCACCCCTATATTTGGACAAGTCAACATTGGAGGGGGGTTTAACACCATTCTCAATTAGGTGGGCCAAGATTTCTTCCCCATGTTTCTCAAGCAAACGGTCAGTCATTTGTACATTGGTAGGATTACTAAAATGTTCCTCAAGTGTGAGTTCAAATTGATTAACCATACTCTCTTCACCATGTGGCGAGTTATTCTAATTCTTAGTGTTAGAATGTGATGAAGTACCGTTATGAGGATCGTGAGAGACGTTGGTACCCTTGTTAGGATCTGATGAGATGTTGATTGTGTTTTTGGGATCTTGAGGATTCTTTGATTGGGCATTTTGAGCTTGACGGTAGGCCATTTTCTTTGCCTATGAACGGGTCTGAATGAGCGTGCAAAGGTGAGATGAGTAGATTAATTATTTTGTCGAATGATTTGATTTTGATTGGATGAGGTGTGGTTTTTAATGGGGTTTAGATTTTAATCGGATATATTGGATCGGATTGGATTTTGGTTGGATTGGATTTGGATTTGGCAAGATTGGATTAGATTGGATTGGATTGGATTTGGATTGGACTTTGGATTGGACTTTGGATTGAGCACGATTGGATTAGATTGGATTGGATTGGATTTGATTTAGATTGGATTTGGATTATTTAGTTGATTGGACAATTTGATCGAATGATTGATTTTGATGGATTTGGACTATTGGATGGGTATGATTGGGTGATGAAAGACGTGAGAGAGAGACCTTAAGCTTGATCATAGGAGGTTACCCTTAGTGACCCTAGAGCTTTGATTGATTAAGAGAATGATTACGGCACCAAATCCACCTTAAGATAGGATTGGATTGATTGGGCCGAGGATGATAACTTACAACACCGAATTCACCTCAAGATGGAAGTGAATTGATTGGGGTTAAAGTTAAAGAATTATAATCAACTTCAAGTGCTATAGTCAATTTGGGTAACCACTTTGTAATACAAGGTTAGGACAGTTTGGCTAGGGGTGGTGTTTGGCGATGTGAATGGTAAAGTTGAGGGTATGGACTTTTGAATGAAAAATTAAGATGAAAGGGTGGATTAAAGATGATTGTGGAGAATGAATGGGGATTTATAATAGTTAACGAAGATTTGGAGTGATAGAATGGAGGTTTAAATAGATCAAATGGAGGTTTCGGGAGGCTTAGAGTGACAAAATGGAGGCTTAGGATGATGGTGTAATGGTTAGAAATGATTAAATGGTGATCTAGAGGCTAAACGAATCCAACCAGGACAATTTCGGGTGTTCAGGAGGACAAATCCACCCCTCTACAGCAAAGATCAGGGCGTTGACAGCAAAATTAGGGTCGTAGTCAAAAAAATCAAGTGTGTGGACAACTTTCTGCAGTAAATCAGGGGCACAGCCAGCAAAATCAGGGGCGTTGACAGCTTTCTGCAGTAAATCAGGGGCACTGCCGCCTTTTTGCAGTAAAGCAGGGGGCGCTGCCGCCTTTCTGCAGTAAGACAAAGTTTGGTTTTGATGGCAATGGCTATGGAAAGGATGCAAAATGATAAAGTAAGGCCAAAGTATCAAGAATTTGACAGATTTTTCACAAGAAAACACTTCAAGCAAGCACAATCCTATGATTAATATCAAGGGTATGGCAAGGCAAGGTCTTAATCTAGGATGCACAAGGCTTCTAGGGAGTCATCGATATACTCTCGGACGTGAGGTACAACATGAACACCAGTCCGTCACAAGCGTGAGTCGGAACCCCAGCGAGATACTGAAAGGCTCGACCAACTCTTCACATCTATCTAGGTATCACCCTAGCTTCGACGCTCCACCAATTACGACGCGACTAGATTGGGGTACAACTTTCATTCTCCCCCTTATATACCCCATTGGTAAGCGTGGTTGGAATCGTCCCTTGGGATGATAAAATCCTCAAGCAGGTCCCACTAAAAAGAAGACACTAACTGTTTCCAACTACTCACCGTGCTCACACGAAGTGCAAGGGGAAAGCGAAAATAAATTAATGCCCCCTTGGGTAACACAAGAAAAAACAATCACAGCAAGCAATGCAGTTTTACTCCCCCTAATTAGACTATGTTCCAAAACAACAAGATATTTTTTTGCAGATCTGATCAAATAGATAGCCCTGCAAACAAATGTTAATTGTCTTTTTCTTTGTTCTTAATCAATTACACTCTAATATGCCACAAAACATCAGCAAAAAACACCAATATCCTTGCCAAAATAATGTTAGAAGGTTATTACTTGACAATAGCAAAAAACGAGAGCAAAAACGAAGCTAAAATGACTATTTTACCTTCCAAATTGTGCTGTTTTGGGGCGCTACCACCTTTCTGCAGTGAACAAGAGGGCACTGTCGCGTTTCTACAATGGACAAGAGGGCGTTGCCACGTTTCTACGGTAAGGCAAAGGGTGCTTCCACCTTTCTGCAGTGGACACGAAGGCGCTACCGCCTTTCTGCAACAAACTTTATCAGATGTTTAAGAAAAAAAAGAAAGTTGTGCCCCTCCCACTGCAAGAAAAGTGTTAAAAAAAACATTCTAAATATATCCCTAATTGCAGCAAATGTGTTAGAAGAAAATAAAACTTTCAGATGTGGGGCGTTGCCGCCTTTCTGCAGTAAGGCAGAGGGCGCTGCCGCCTTTCTGTAGCAAACTTTATCAGATTTTTAAGAAAAAAAAAAAAGTTGTTCCCCTCCCACTGCAAGAAAAGTGTTAGAAAAACCTTCTAAATACGTCCCTAATTGCAGCAAACGTGTTAGAAGAAAATAAAACTTTCAGATGTGGGGCACTGCCGCCTTTCTGCAACAAAATGGGGGCCTTGCCGCCTTTCTGCGGTAAGGAAAAGGGCGCTGCCGCCTTTTTGTGACCTTTTCCTACAAAATTCTTAACAAAAAGGTAGATTAAATGCAAGAACCCATTTGTGGGTCCCACCGGGCATGCCAGAAATGTGAACCTAATAATTTTATCCTACTCTAAAGTGCAAAATAACTCAAAAATGCAAGTGATAAAAGACTAAGGACACCTCAAGATTAGCCAAAAGAGTGATAAAACAAGAAGGAAAATGGATAAAACAAAATACAAATGATTTCACCTTCCTTGTTGTTGACGACTCCTTGATTGGCCCTTGCTTGGGATGATTTTGTGTGCTCCTTAGATGATTTTTTGAGTGACTAAATGCAAGATTAAATGTGCAAAATGATTAAAAGAGATGGCTAGATGATGGAAAAGGATTGAGAATGCAAATTGGCAGCATATAGTTATCAAATGGCTAAGTGTTGAAAATGCCCTTGAGGAGGGGGTATTTATAGGAGAACTTGAATTCTCTAGAGAATTCAATGGTCAAGATTGCTCCAACAAGGCCAAGATGAAGGGCTATGGTGGGTTGAGAACCCACAAGCCCTCTCATTTTGACATGTGGATGGTGAAGTGGCCAAGAGGGGATGAGGTGTAAGTGAGGTGTCAAAAAGGTACATGAGGTGGAGGAAGGACATGCACCTTGGGGAGTGAGGAGATTTTCTCAAAAAGGGATTCCTTGTCCCCAAGTGGGAGTGAAAGGGACATTTAAAGAATTTTGGAATTCCTCAAAAATCTACATGGGAAAAGGAATGGTGGTTGGAGATATAAATTCACATTCCTAGGATGATCTAGAGGATAAAAGGTGGGCTCCAAAAAGGTGGGACTTGGTCACATGTGGAGATTGTGACAAGTCCAAGGTTCTAGAAGCCTTGGAAGGATGGAATGTGATTTAAAAATTCACATATAAAGGAGGGGAATCTAAAAAAATAAATGTGAATTAAAAATTCACATGGGAAAGGGGGTCAATGCCAAAAGAAGGTAAATGCAAAGGTTGGCTAAAAAGTGGTGCTAAATCTAGCTAATGACCTTGGTTAAGGTTGTGCAAACATTGGATTAGGCTAATTAATGGAAGATTAGAGGCAAGTGGAAAATATAGGAGGATGTGACATTAATCTTTGATTAAGAGGATGCACATCATAATCATGAATTAATTAATTTAATTCATATTAGGGCAAGGTTATGGAGGATGTGACAAGGAGAGAGAAAGTGAGAAATTTTAAATTGATTTTAAATCAAAAGGGGAAAAATGACCAAATTAAATAAATTGGCGTATTTATTTAATTTAGAGAGGAAGAGGTGAAAGATAAAGCGTTTAATTATTAAATTAAATACTTTACCGATATGAGACAAAAGGTGTAATATCAATTTAATAAATTAATATTAATACAATAGACGGAAAGGCAGTAAATTTAATCATATAGAAGTGATTAAATTTAGATGTCTACAAACACAATGAATTCAAAAGAAAAGGAGATGTTACCATCCCATGTTGGAGTGTATTTTCATGATGTTGGGTTGCTCATATCACTGTAAAGCCTTCATTGTTCGTGTGCAAAAGCTTGATGAACAATGCTTGGTTGATAAAAAAAGGTTGAAGCTCTATCAATGGTGATTGTAACAACACTTCGTTGCAAAAGTATGTTGATTCTCCGATACATATTTGTGAGGAGAGAGGTTTGTTATATAGGAAAAGAGATTTTGAATTGACGATTAGGATCACATTGTAGAATATCCAAATCAATGGTCAACATGTGTTGAGAGGATTTAGACATGAGAAGATTGTGCAAAGTTGATTGTGCAATTAGGGTTTAGATTGATCAGTTAGAAAAATTAGATGGTTGAGTTAGAAAATTAGATTGCTCAGTCACCAACCCATGATTTTCTCAATCAAAAAGTGGGTGAGGAATATGAATTAATTGATTTAATTAATTCATTCATTCTTGGAGTTGAATGTGCAAATCAAGTTTGACTTTTGCAAATAGAGTTACATTTGTTTGATTTGATTTTTGATAAATGATTTGAATAGTTTGATTTGATTATTCAAATTTTGGAGGGAAAGTGTCATAATTAAATTATTATGATTTAATAATTTAACCAATTTTAATCAATTTAGGGGAATAAGGTTATTTAGTGATGTAATCAACTAATTGGCATTGTTTTGACTAATCATGACGAAATAATATTATATTATGAATTTATTAAATAAATGTAATTTATTTAATTGGTTGAAATGATGAAACGTGAATTAGTCAAATAACGTTGTATTATTCAATTAATAGTAGAATTAAGGTTTTGGATGTCATTTGATGTTGTGGGATGATCGTGGGATGATTTTGAGATGATTCAAGATGTTTCAGAGATGTTTCAAGTTGATTATGACATGTTTCGAGATGTTCTGAGACATTCTAGGTTGATTCCAAGCTATTTCAAGACATTTTGAGTTGATTCCAAGATGTTTCGAGACATTATGAGTTGATTATGAGATGTTTCAAGATATTTTGAGTTGATTCTGAATTGTTTCAAGACATTTTGAGTTGATTTTGAGATGTTCTGAGATGTTTTGGGTTGATTCTAAGATGTTCTGAGACATTCCAAGTTGTGATAGGTGTTAAGTCAATTTTACATGTCTACATTTCCCCCCTCTTTGATACAAAGTACTAGTTACTTTGTTTCAAAGATTCTATTTTTAAGATCAAGTTTTTGAAAAAAATGATGCCCAACTATGCCCCGGTGTTTCATGGAATGATGGTAGGATTTTGTGCTTCCCCCCTCGAGAGGTCGGACAAAAATTTTGAGTTTGAGTTCAAGCTCACGACCCCAATGGAAAATTAGAGAAACTAAAAAAAACCTACACCATTGCAAAGATCATGAAATTATACCCCATTTAAAAAAAAACATTGAAAATACTTTTGTATTACCAAGATATGGTCGTTTGAAGATAGGGTAGAAAAAGTCCTAATTACTAGTCAATAGCGAAGTTTTGACGATTTATGAGCATTTGCATCATTTTGCTCGCCTTTGCTTATTGTAAAACCTCGCCTTTGACTTATTTCCATGCCTTTGAATGGGATCTTCACTTTTGTTTTGAGCATTTGACCTAAAAGCCTCACTTTTGACTATTTCAAGTCCTTAATCCTTGCCTTTGACAAAGATCCTCACCCTTGTTTCCTCACCTTTGACTAAAAAGCTCGCAATTTCCTAAAAAAGCTTGATTTTGCTTGGTGCTTTCTGAGCATTTGCTCAAAACCCTTGCATTTGAATTTTCCTGTTGCATTTGACTTTGGAATTTTCTTGGAACCCTGACATGTGTTTGTTTGTCATCCTAAATGTTAATTGTCATTTTGTGCATTCAAAGTGGAATCCTAACATCATGATTTATAATGATTGCAAGTGGTCATTCAGTTAGATAGCCAAATCTAGATGGTGGTCCATAGCCTGGTCTATAGAATTTTTCCATTTTTGTTGGGAAGTGCACTTGATCTTTATTATGTTGTTGTTTAGAGACATATTGCAGACATGATTTTTGTATATATATTCATTAGCCCAGTCGAGGACTCATATATATGTTATGATTTTGTATATTCCTATCACACTTATCTCACTAATGATGATGTACTCCCTTTTTTTATGATGATATATATGAGACATACCTTCATTGATTCATCCTCATTTTATACTTCATGGATGATGATGTATGATGATGTATGCATATGATATGGATGGATGGATGGATCATACTTTGTATCATATGATGTTTTATTATGGATGATCAATATACCGTTGTGATATATGATGTTTATGTGGTGTCGATATATGATGGATGTATGCTCCATACATGATGCATGATGTTTTTATTGGTTTATTATCATCATGATATGTACTAACGACATTGTGGATGTAGGATGGATGTTAGTTAGAAGAAATATTTGATGATAGATAGAAATTTTATGTTGTTAGTAGTTGATGAGTTGCTTTCGCTTTACTTGGAGGCTTCACAGTTTTTGAACAATCCTATTTGATGTAGAAAACAAATACGATGCACAAGGGTATTAATGACCAAGGTGAATTTGTATCCATTGCATGGACTTTGACTCTACAAACAAGGAGTATTCTTGTTTCATACCAAACATACAAAAACTTTGTTTGAAGTATATAGTCGGGTTGTGTGAAAAAAAAATTGACTAGTCACACAAAGAGGTATAGGACACCTAATATGAAAATGCTACATGAATTTCAGATTATTTACACAAAGAGGTATGAAATACCTAACATGCAACTGCTACACAAATTTTTGACCATTTACAGAAAGAGGTATGAAATACCTAACATGTAACTGCTACACGAATTGTTTCAACACAACTTCCATACACTCAATTAAGCAAGTGTTTTCCATGATAGTACAAAAATATCTTACAAATAGAAAACTGAAATGATGCACAATTGCCCCCATTTCGTCTTCTCTAAATCCTTATGGAAATCCTTAGGAGATCCTAGGAATGATTCAATAATGTAAATTGCAAAAATAAGACTATTAAAAAGATAAAAGAAAAAGTTGCAGTATCACTTGCCATATCTATTTTGGGGGTAGGGCTATTATCTGATGTTGATCATGTCTATCATAGGAACGGATCTATTAAGGCATATCTCAGGATGTTGTTGGTACTTGTCAAAAAGATAGGTAGTTGATACTTTAGCATTGTTTTCATCTATTTATAGTCAGAGCTTTTGCAATTGTTTGCTTGAAAGTTCTAGCTATTGATGTTTTCTTGGTTTGTTTGTTTGTTTTGTCAAAGGGTGAATGTAATGACTTATTTATTATGGGTGATGTTTTATTGTGTATTTTTATGGATGGGATGGGTCTTTTTGATTTTTCTAATTTTTATGATGTTTTTGTTGTTTTTTGGGGACTAACCTAGGGCCTCTGGGACTCATCAAAGATAAGCCTTACCTACATTGTACACGTAGAGGCTCGTAGTTCACTTGGTTTGTTTTGAATGTTTTTGACCTTTTCTGTTTTATGAATGCTTTTTTGGATTTTGTATTTTTTGATTTTTTTGGATTTTGTGTTTTTTGACTATGTTGAAATAAAGCATGTTGAAAACCTAAGGGGACTAACCTAGGGTCTCGAGGGCTAATAAGCCTTGCCTACATTGTACACATAAAGACCACATAGTTCTACTATTTGACTCAAAGCATAAACTATTTCTAGATAAACAACATTGATAATATGGATTGATATTCCACTTCTGTGTCTAGAGGATATGTTGTAGGAAATCTACTTGAACTAGTTGTGAGGTTCAAGCAAATGTTGATATCTTAGATTGTTTGAGTGAAGGAATAACCCAATGATCTTTTGTTTTTGATGTTTTTCAAATGTTTTTTGGATTTTTACCCTCTTTCCTGGGCTGTAAGATACTGAAAAATTGGATTGATATTTCACTTTGTTTTTCTAGAGGATATGTTGTGGGAAAGCTTACTTGAACTAGCTATAGGGTTCAAGCAACTATTGATATCGTATAATTTTTGAGTGAAGGAATAATCTGCGTTGTTGGTATCTTTGAACGTTACCTTGGTAGTGCGTTGGCGATACACCTTGTTTTTGGGACAAACTATTTTGATTTTTTTTTCTTTTTTTATCCTTTTTCCATTTTTTTTTGGATTTTTACCCTCTTGCCAGGGGTGTAAGATATTGACAACTTGGATTGATATTTCACTTTTTTTTTTCTAGAGGATATGTTGTGGGAAATCTTACTTGAACTAGTTGTAGGGTTCAAGTAATTTTTGATATCTTATAATTTTGAGTGAAGGAATAATCTACGTTGTTGCTATCTTTGAAGGCTACCTTGGTAGTGCATTGGTGGTACACCTTGTTGTCAGGACAAATTGGGAAGGGTACTAGGTGGCACACCTTATTTTTTGGACAATTCCTAGATAACAATGTGAGCTAGAAGACATAGATCAAGATTTATTTTGAGGTAAGATGTACGTACTTGCCCCTAATGTCTAGCAATATAGGTGATGGATTATCTTGTGATAAGATAGCTTGCTTGGATAGAGTATGCCTCTTTGGACAATTCCTCATGGCCCAAACAATGTTGGATAGGATAGGATCAATGATAGTGACCCGTGTCAAGATATTTTCCATAAGCAAGTGTAAAGTATTCACCAAACATTTTTCAAGATGCTTCCACCTAAAATGGCGCATGTAGATGCTCGATTCTACACATGACACCTATTTTCCAGGTTTTCATCATGGTACTTGTCCAAAGTGCCACCATAGTGGTTTTCACTGGAGGATGATTTTTCTCATGACTATTTTCTTATTTTTTTAAATTTTTTTTAAATTTTTGATGCCACACAAAACTCCTTTTTACCAGGTTTTCATTATGGTGAATTTTTTTTTGCTCATGTTTGAACCACCTGGTGGTGTGATGCAGATGATACTGGTGTTGATATGGTTGTTGTTTCTATCATGACATACCAACGATATCCTACTTGGAGGAGTTGTTTTGCTAGGATACAAGCGCTTGAATGTAACCCCTAATAATTCTTATCTTCCTTGTTGATATCAGAATTAACCTTGCCTTGATGTGCACATCATGATAAAGCGCCCTTAGAGTCCTTATGATAAAGAGTTGCTACCAAGACATGGTCAATGTGAGATTTGGATATCTTGGATGGTGAAATGTGTTGAGGGATATGATTTTTAGATGGATTAGTTGATAGTTTGGAACCTTTGACTCTCCAAACTTGGAATGATGAGAAATGATGGGTGGATATGGAGATTCAACTGGGACCAACATCTTGATATACCTTGTAGGTCGCTCTTAAAGCTTACTTTTGTATTGTTGGACATTTTTTATGGATGAACTTCCATTTTTTATTTTTCCTCATAGTTTCTTTGACTAATGGAGTTTAATAGGGATGATTTTCTTTCTTTTTCTTTTGTATCCATTTATATCTTGCTTTTCCATTTTGTTTTGTTGATTCTTTTGCTTCAATGACTTGTTCCTTTCTTGGGTATAAATTTGTCTCTTGTTGTTGGTTCCAATGATATGGTGAAAAAATACGTGGATGATGATTCATGACATGGCTAGTTGTAGTGTTGGTAGAAATTTCATCATAAGGACTCTTCATGCTCTCTATGTTGATGCTTGCATTAGATAAAGTTTCCCCCAGTATTATAGAGGTATCATTGATATGTTGAGATCCCTTAATTGTTGAATAACAAAGACCTTGATGGTTAGGATTGCCAATAATCTACACTGGTGCTAAGATACCCTATTCATGTAGGCCTAATCCTTTGTCTTGATAATGCATCTATTGAAATTTTTTATTTTCCATAGGATATGTTTTACCTTGGAAACAAGATGCTAGTCCTTCTTTACTCTATTGTGGATCT
Organism: Sequoia sempervirens; assembly: GCA_007258455.2. Lineage (NCBI taxonomy): Eukaryota > Viridiplantae > Streptophyta > Pinopsida > Cupressales > Cupressaceae > Sequoia > Sequoia sempervirens. The sequence goes on from VDFB02105785.1 coordinate 14,675,791, forward strand.
TCAAATGTGATAGATTTTTTATTGGTAGAATCCTCCATATGTGGGATAACTTCTTGATTGGTATTTTAACTTGATCTTGTGAAATATTAGATTCTGATGGCCCTTCAAAATATATTAGTGCTCCTTTGACTATTGTATACCCAGTGCCTTGCTACTTAGGATTGCTATTTATCTTTGTTGATTTTAAGATATTGTGCTCTGTATTTTCATGCTTAATTTCTTCAACCTTCCTAGAGGATTTTTTTGATTTCACTGCTTCTTCTTGATCATTTTTAGATATGTCTATAGATTCTTCTATGCTTTGATCATGTGTATAGATGTTAAGAGTAGGTGAATCTTGTTCCTTGATAATTTCATCAAGAGTATGAGACTCTTGTCTTGGATGAACATCATCTACATGTCTATTAGGAGTAAGCATCTCATGGGTAGATGTATGTGTGCTTGGCATATGGATGTGTTCTTCTTTTGGAAAACCCGATATGTCTTGGAGGATATCTGCCAAGTCATTGTAATATTTTGATGATAGGGATTCTTGATCTTGACTTTGTGTAGTATCATCTTTGACATGCTTTGGATCACATTCTTGACATGAATCAATTTAAAAGAAAGGATTTCCTATAAAAGATCCTTGTATTTCCTCAAATTTTGGGCATATGGGTGATAGCTCTTGGCTTAGATTTTCTGCATTGGGTATAAGTGTAGGATTGAGAGTCTCTCGATCCTCAATATATATTGTCATGAGGTTGGATGATGTCAATACATTTTGGATCAAATCATTGCTAGACTTTGGTGATTGATTTTGATCATGTTTGGGACTAAATTCTTGATGTATGTCCTCTTGCTCACTAGATGATGTAGAGACATTGTCAATGTGATCAGTGATAGATAGCTCTTGATCGTTGTTTTCAAACCTTTGAGGTTGAGACATTATCCACATTGTCATTGGTAGATGGACCTTTAATAGTTATTTCTCCTTGATCAATGAGGTCTTAGATGGGATTTTTGAGTGCAACACATTTTTTCATTGGGTGACCCTTGATTTTATGGAACTCACATTGTTTGTACTTGTTATACCAAGGGAGTTTCAATTTTGGTTCACCATAAATTGGATTTTCATTGATCTTGATAAGTTCCTATTGTACTAGTTCGTGCATGATTACCTCTAAAGTTTCTCCCAAAGGGGTGAATTTCCTTTCTGGTTGGTAATCTTTCCTCTATGGTTTTTCTTGATCATTTTGCTCTTGATTTTGCTGAACTCCTTGATACTACAATTGAGGTACATTTTGATATTGCACTTGAGGTATTCCTTGGTGTTGCAAAATTTATTGATATTGCGGGTATTGGAAGTGTTGTTGATGTGGAAATTGAGGTGTTTTTGGAATAATTTATGTTGGTTGAGGATATATAATGTTTCAACTTTGCACATGGAATTGGCAATACATCAGATTTTGATTTTGTTTAGTTTCCTCAAGATCTCTCTCAATTTTATCTAGGGCAATTTGATGTTCTGGATTTATTCCTTGATGGTAATTTTGAAACCCCTAATGTTGTGACCCTTGATAAGAGTAATTTGGGTAATAGATCGACATGTTTTGGGGATGTTTTGATACTCAATACCCTATCATAAGGTCACTCGATTTATATTTCTGAGAGGATCATACCTATGGCCATGTGAGAGGTAGTAATATGGGTGTTCCAGCTACTATGTTTTCTTTTTCTTCCTCTTCATTTAAGATGATTGATGCGGTGAGAAACTAACAAGGTGTTTTATTTTTCTCAAACATAAAGGTTCTCAAACTGCTTATGATGTCAATTTATGCACCTTCAATGTGCATGAGACTAGGTTGAATAATCAGTGCTACAAGGCTTGGTTGTTGAACTAGAGTTGTTGGTCACCAGATGGTCATAAGGTGTAAATGGTGTTGTGAGGTGGTTTATATGAAACTCAAAAACCCTAAGGCTTGAGTGTTTTTTTGGAATGTGGCTACTTTTTGGAAATTAAAATATGTAAGAATGAGGGTCGATATTCCACTTCTTTGTCTAGAGGATATGTTGTGGGAAAGATACTTGAACTATCTGTGAGTTCCAAGTAACTGTTGATATCATAGACTTTTTTGAGTGGAGGAACGATCATAGTGTTTTGTTTGGTTATGATTTTAAATAAGTAGTATGGGAATAATGGGTGGGAGACTTTGTGACCAATCTAATTTTCCAAGTGTTTGGTTTGAACAATGACCTTATAATTTTGGTTCATCTTCTCTTAGTGTTTTAGCAAAATGTTCAAGAATGAGAGATGGAATGGCAGTTCGTAACTTCTATGTGTTTATTTCCTTTGTGTTCTTAAGTATGGAAAATGATAGAACAATACTAGACGGACTCAAAAGCATGGACTTTATGTGACCTGAATGTCTATAGCTCAAGTTGTGAAATCACAACACCCAAGCCATAGTTTACCCAATGTTTACTTTAATCAAGGTAACCTGAAATAAAAGTCAAAAAATTTGGAAACCTTTAAGGATAAATCCTTTCAAGGAGTGCAAAAAATAAGGCTTCTTTCACAAGTGTACACTAATTCAAAGGGTTTTTTATTTGACCATCTTGTTCAATGTTTGTTTTGATGTGTTCTTTTTTCCTTTAAATCAAACAAAAAATTTGATTTCACAATTATTTGTTAATGTAATTGGGAAAGTTTAACATTAACAAGCAATTACAACCCTAGTGGAGAGAAACCATCCTCTTAGGTGGGCTTGTCTCATGCTTCGAAGAGACAATTTTACATGTGACTTATGGCATGGGCCTGTAGTCATACATGGCAAGTAACTTCTCAGAAGTAAATTCTGATGCACCACTTTCAAAGAATGTTTTGGATAATAGGGTGGTTTCTAAAGCAATTGTCTCTTAGTCATGTTCTAGGGATATTATTTTTGGGAACCTACACATGCAAAATTTTGTTCAATTAAGAACCTTCCAGCCCTTTCGGGTTTTTACACATCACAAGGATATTGAGGAAGAATACGTTGGTATAGGACATTCACACATGGCGAGTGATGAACTTTCCTCACACTTGCAAAATATTTATATAGTGTTCCAAAATGAAAGTACTGCTTGGGTCACCTATGAGTTCTCCAGTGTGGGATGTGTCTCAATAGGCAGGCCCTCTAAAAAGGTATGCTTGAAAAAAGTGCAAAGCTAAAAATGTCCTCGCTCACCCAAGATCACCAAAAGGTACGAGGGGAGAAGATAAACATTTAGATTTTCCAATCAATGAATACATTACATACAATTCATAGCAAATTGATTCATTTTAAACACCTCGAGCAGTTTTATCCCCAAAAAATATGTGAAAAAATTAAATGAAATGTTCTTTTTATTCTTGCACCAATTGAAGTGTTCAAGACATCAAGCAGTTAAGATAGCAATGGTGTGAAAACAACAAGAACTGTTTGTTCATTTTAAGCCCCAAAATTGAAGTGTTTCTATAAGAATCAGGCTTGGTCTTAACTAGTCAACAAATGTAAATTGAACATGCATCAACAAAATGGAAATAATTTGTATTATTTTTATGCACCAAATTCAAAGGTTCCTAATTATGAAAACATGAAATGTGTTCATTTTTAGATCCCAAAATTGAAATGTTTTTGTTCTTTTTATGAGCACCAAATGAAAGTTTCTAACTTAGAAAGCTTAAAAATGGTTCATATTAACAACACCAAAATTAAATGTGAGTTTGTGTTGTTCATTTTAATGCACCAAAAGAAATTTCCTATCTTAGAAAATATTTAAATTTGTTCAATTTTAAATAGAACCAAAATCAAATGTGAGAGTTGTTGTTCATTTTAGAGCACCAAAGGAAAGTTCCTAACTTAAAAAAGCTTCAAATTGGTTCATTTTAAAATACCAAAATCAAATGTGAGAGTTGTTGTTGTTCATTTTAATGTAGCAAATGAATTTTTTTTCTAAGTTAATAAAAAAAATGATGGTGGCTCAAAAATTCTTGGACCGATCATCTTCCTTGCAAAAACAAGTTAATATGTTTCAAATCCTACATAAAAAATCCATTAATTCTTGCAAAAAAAGAAAATGTTAGCAAGGAGGTTCATTACAATAGTATAGGATCTATGCACTTTTCTTCCAAAGCAAATGCTCAGAAAAAAATCAAATGCTCAGATTTTTTTTTGCAAATGCTTAGAAAAAAAGGAAAATGCTCAATTCTAGAAGTAAATGCTCAAATCTTCCATGCAGGTTCAAACCCAAAAATTTGTAAATGCTCAGAAAAAATGCAAAAGCAAGGTTTTAGAAGCAAAAGTGCAGTTCCCATGGCAAAGGCAAGCTTTTTTTGGAAAATGCTCAAAAATTTCATTAGTCAAAAGTGAGCATTTGTTGGGTAGTGCATGGAACTTCTCTCGAATGCTCCCTGAGCCATGTAACTTCAAATTTTCTCATAAAAACATTAATAAGGAGGACCTAGGTCCCACTGGGCATGCCAAAATGTGTGAGGGGGAAGGAATCTATCAGGAAAATGTGAAGGCAACAGTCAAATGTGAGATTGAAATCAAAAACTATCTAATCCAAAACACTTAATCTATCATATTCCATCACTAATGAAATGTAAAAATCTAAGTTATTTGAATGAAATGAGATCCTAAGATATTCAAAAAAAAAATCAAACAAACAAAAGAAGAGTTTACCATCCCATGCTGGAGTGTATTTGCATGATGTTGGTTGTTCGTATCACTGCAATGTCTCCATTGTTTGTGTGCAAAAGCTTGATGAACAATGCTTGGTTGATCAAAAAAGGTTGAAGCTTTATCAATGGTGATTATGACAACACTTCGTTGAAAAAGTATGTTGATTCTTCAATCCATATTTGTGAGGAGAGAGGTTTGTTATATAGGAAAAGAGATTTTAAATTGATGATCAGGATCGTGTTGGAGAATATATAGATCAACTGTCAACATGTGTTGAGAGGATTTAGACATGCGAAGATTGTGCAAAGTTGATTGCACAATTAGGGTGATTGAAGAATAGACTGGCTAGTTAGGGTTTAGATTGATTAGTCAGGAATTTATTGATCAGTTAGCAAAATTAGATGGTTGAGTTAGCAAATTAGATTGCTTAGTCACCAACCCATGATTTTCTCAATCAAAAAGTGGGTGAGGAATATGAATTAATTGATTTAATTAATTCTTTCATTTTTGGAATGTGCAAATCAAGTTTGAATTTTGCAAATAGAGTTGCATTTGTTTGATTTGATTTTTGATAAATGATTTGAATAGTTTGATTTGATTATTCAAATTTTGGAGGGAAAGTGTCATAATTAAATTATTATGATTTAATAATTTAGTCAATTTAGGAGAATAAGGTAATTTAGTGATGTAATCAAATAATTGGAATTGTTTTGACTAATCATGATGAAGTAAGATCATATTAGGACTTTATTAAATAAATGTAATTTATTTAATTGGTCGAAATGATGAAATGTGAATTAATCAAATAGCATTGTATTATTCAATTAATAGTAGAATTAGGGTTTTGGATGTCGTTCGATGTCATGGGATGATTGTGGGATGATTATGAGATGATTCAATATGTTCTAGAGATATTTTGAGTTGATTATGAGATGTTTCAAGATGTTTCAAGACATTTAGAGTTGTTTTGAGACATTTTGAGTTGATTCCAAGATGTTTTGAGAAATTTTGAGTTGATTCCAAGTTGTTTTGAGACATTCTAAGTTGATTCTAAGATGTTCTAAGACATTCCAAGTTGTGATAGGTGTTAAGTCAATTTTACATGTCTACATATCTAAAACTTAATAATTAAAGGTCTAGATTTACAATGTATCATTTATCTAATGTATGTCAACCAAATTAGGAGTTTCCTGAAAAAGTTAACAAAAAATTGTTTACACGCATCCCACTCTCCCCCTTTTTTCCATTATATATTACACCTATCATTGTAAGTAGGATATATATATATATGTATATCCTATGAACAATAACCGTTATATTGCAAGGTTGAGACATAATTTCTCAGCATTGAGAAGATGAAAGCTCAATTTAAGGAGATAGTGAACTCACCCAAGGGTTCTAAAAAGAATTCCAAAGCCACAACTATTACTCCTTAGGCTACTCCCAGTATAATAAGGTCATTCAAGAACTCTACCCCCTCTCCTATTGCTCCTAGGTCCTTCAAAAAAAACCTTGCACGGAGTTCTAAGAAGAAAGAAACATCTAGCACCCCCAAGACATAAAAGAATCCTAAGAGGAGAAAAAAAGAAAAGACTATCAAGGAGAAATACATCAGTTGTGAAGAAGAAAAAGAAGAAGGACCCCAATTGGTTCATAAAAGGAAGTCTCAAGTCTCTCAAGAAGAGACTAGTTCAAAAAGAAGAAAAGTGGGTGTGGTTAACATAGAGAGTGGAGAGGAAGTAGAAAAAGAAAAGAAAGCCTTTATTTTTTAGAGAAGAGAAAATAGTGTTGGAAAAGAAGAAAAATCACCTAAAGGTAAGCGAAATAAGAAAGAGAAGATTCCTCCAGTTAGGGAGCAAAATCCCATGAAGTTGGATGCTTTGTTCAGTAGCATTACAGAGTTTGGTATGCTGAAGGAAACTATTGAAATGTTTTCAGATGCAAATGATGAAGATAAGGCCACAATAGAAGAGGCTATTGTTAAGTATATGGTAAAATTTGATACTTTCCTAAATAAGATAGAAGGCCAATTGCCTGATGATTTGAAAAATGTTTTAGCTACAAGAAGAAAATAAGATATTGAAGAGGATGCAAAGATAAAGGAATTTTCTTTGGAGAATATGTGTTCCTTACTATCTCAATAAGATAGACACAAATTGTCTAAGTTGTATAGCAAGAAATTCAAGACAAAATTGAGTTAACACTCTTATGAGTAGAGATGAGAAAGACATTGAAAGACTAGAGAATGATACTATGCAAAAGGTTAAAGAGCTTGCTAAAGGGTTGGGAGCTCCTTTGGGTAATGAAGACTAGATGCAAAAAAAACACCCCTCCTAGAAAGTAATTTGCCTATTGTAGAACAATATGAGCATGAGCTTGGTTAGGAAGGCATGCCGACAAATAATAACCCTCTATTTGTGGAGAATTTTGTTGAAGATAAGGAATATGATAATCAGGATGTCTTAAAGAAGGATGAAGTACAAGATGAACAAAATTTTCCTCCTCTAGATATGGAGATAGTTGTTGAGAAAAACAAAGAGGACATGCAAGGTCTCTTAGAAAAGATTGAAGTACAAAAAGAAGACACTTTACCTCCTCCAAAAGTAGAGAAGATTATTGAAGAATTTTTCGGTAGTGGAGGAATGAAGAAGAGTGAGAAAAAGGAAGAAGGAAGTGCACAAACTAGTGGTGAATCCTTTGGAACCTCTGGAGATTCACTAAAAGATCTATTGGATATGAAGTTGCAATTTGAATAGTGGTGTTTGCACAACTCCTGTAGATTCCCATGCAACAAGGTCAAGTGGAATTGAATAAAATTTCCCCTTTACAAAAGTTATAGCTTAGTGAAGTATTTTATGCCTTCGCAAGGAAGGATATTTTGCAAACATACTAGAAGAGTGCAAAGTTGGTAGATGAAGTAGTGAAGGTGTTGTAGGAAGGTATTCCTGGAAGAACTATTTATAATTCTTTATCCAATGTGTAGAAATTGAAATTGTTGCTTGATTATTTCAAAGATTATTCTATTGGTTTAGAAGAAAATATTGAAAAATAAATGGAAAATAAGGTCAATGATAAGAAATTAGTAGAAGTTTCTAACAAATGTAGTACTACACATGGCAAGTTGCAAGCCAAATTAAAAGTTCATAAATGTTTAGAAGAAGCAAAATCTTTACTCCAGTTTTGTTTGAAATGACCTAGTTCTACAAGGAGCATCAAAGATCAAATGGACTCTATTGAGTCACAAATTGCTCAAGCCTCCAATGCTTATGATCCATTAAATGATGTATATGGAGCTACAAGTGTTGTTATTGTAAATATGCATGGTCAATTCTTTCTACTACAAGAATAAAAGGAGAAGATAATAATGTTGTATGGTTAGCTTAAAGACATGGTAAGTGCAAGGCTTACCCCTTTAATTGGAGTGTTAACTAATGCTAAGAAGGTATTGAAAATGAATCTAGTGCAGCCTAGTTCTCTAGAAGAAGGAGAAGACCTCCTCATTCAATTTGAGAATCAGTGCCATATGCTTGCCTTTTATAAGAAGAACTAGGAGGTTGCAAAGAAAGTCTAGGAACCACATCTTGCTAAACTGAAAGAGTCGTATACGGGTTAAGTTGTACACTTTTTCTTTGTATATGCATTTTTATTTATTTCAATGTACATATGCATAAGTAGTTGATGGTGTTGTGGTAATTTTTTAATATTTTTTATAATGGATAATATGGAAAGGGGGAGAGAAGTAGAAAGGGGAGGTACTCTCATGTACATATATCAGTTAGGGGGTGATATAATGAGCCCTTTTCCCTTGATGTCAAAGGGGGGGTAGTTTTGAGTAGTTTTGGAGAGTGTAAAGCCATCAATGACAAAGGGGGAGATTGTTGGAAACATGAGAATGATGATGTATGAATGTTGTATGGTTTTTTCATTGATGGAAACCCATTTTAGAAATGAAAAAGTTTTGGTTCAGAGAAGACCAAGTGCTTTGGATAAAAGACTAATTCCTAGAGTGCATGTTCAATGATCAAAAGAATAATTTTGTGGTTTGCATTATTCCACTATGCAAAATCTTGTCATGCAATTTTTAGGTGTTGATAGCATATGTTGAAGGTTTTTATACCTAAGGTTTCAAGGTTGTATGTATTTCACTATTAGTGACAAAGTATTGGGCTTAGTAATGACAAAGTGACTAGTAAAAAGTACATGATTGGAATTCTTTGCATTCCATCGCAGATTAATATTATGCTATGTGGTTTTGAGGAAGTGTTGGAATGTGTCAAAGGTGTATGCACTCTAAGTGGAAAGTGGTTTTGTGGTCTAAATTTCGAGTTGTGAATGAATAGTTGGTTCATTCAATCTTGGATTCACCAATTTTGTTATATGATGCCAACCTAAGGGTTTTAGGGTAGTGTAGAGTTAATTTATGTATGGAGAAAATTTATGGGAGTGATTATAGGTCATGCTGACCTATTTTGGTATTGTAAACATTTTGGTTCCTTTCACAAAGTGTGTGTGTTGGATTTTTGTGTCAACAAGTTATGTGTTACATAATTCATGCAATTAAGTTGACCTAATTGATGATTTGGGTGTTTGTGGTAGATGTATGTATATATACAAGGTGAATTCATTGTGGGAAGGTGGAATTGAAGTATTTCAAGAGTGTGTGTGCAAGATCTGATGTAAAGTGAAGTGCAAAGTGTGATGGTAGTGAAGTATAAAGTGTGTTAAGCCATTTTTTTGCACTTAATTAGAATTATACTTTCAACATGTTGTAAATGCATTGTTCGTAGTTAATCTTTGGCAGTGAGCCATCCTTTCTTCTATCTTTTTATATTTTAGGAAGTGATCCATTCTTTTTTTTTAGACAATGACTCCACCATTATGTAATCTCCATTGTAACTAGTTGTGTTGCCAAAAAATGTATAGTTGACATTTTTATGCTCACTTGAGTCTTTTTAATGGGATTTGGCTTGATTTTTCCTACATTTAATGTTGTAATGTGGTAAAAACATTTACATTAGGGCTTAAATATTCAAATTATGACATATTTTGAAGTTGTTGTGAAGTGTTGTAAAACATTTCTACAGTTTTCTAGACTCTATTCATTACAATTCACTTAAAAATAACCTTTTCATCACTTATTAAGTCCTATTTTAAAGTGTTGTAAAGTCTTGTAACAAGATTTCATGCTTTTCTAGGCTTAATTTCATTAATTCAACCCTTTCTCATGTTTAAATGACCCCTTAATACACTTTCTATCCATTTTCAAGTGTGTTATTAAGGATATTCCTATTGGACAACTTTTAATGCCCTAAAATTTCTGACACCCACTCAAATTGCTTAAGTGGGACCAAGTCACCTATAAGGGCGACTTAGTCCTTTTTGGCACAAAACTCAAAATTATTTTAAATTTCTAGCGAAATTTTGTCCTCTAACCCTTGAGGTCGGCCTGTGATGTGTTACTTTCAAGAAATTTTAGTAAAATCAAGTATAAATAAGGGTTTTTCACCTCATTTTACAACTCCTAACTCATTCAAGCAATTTCCTACAATCATCTACAATCCCTTGCACTCATTAAACATTCAAGCAAATCAAGCATTATCAAGTCAAGCTATTAGATTTCTTCATTGCACATCTTCAGATTTGAGCATCAATGGTGTGGTAAGTTTATGACATTTGCATGTTATCTATTTATCACTCTCATTTCATTGTTTAGGGTTTGATTACCAAAGTGAGGTTTGACCAAGGCAAACCCCTATTCTCTAACCCTCAATCATTTTCCCCTTTTGCATGTGACTTTTATATGCAGATTTATCAAGCAATAGGTGTTGAAAAGTGATCAAAAAGTGAAAAAGGTCAATCAAGTCAACATCATCCCATTTCAAGCTTAGAGAGACTTTCTGCCCTGTTTTCTATAAAATCAAGTGCAGACACCTGTCAGAAAAGAAATTGCAGACCTAATATTACAAGATTTTGTCCTAAATTTCTTGAGATCTACAGGAGAACTAAGTCACCACCAGGGGAAAATTTTCCCGCTTCTGGGCCTAGAAATAAGTTTTCACATTTATGGATACCCATTTGGTAGATTCCCATTCTAACATAGACATTTCCTGAAACTGGGACTAAGTCGCCCAGATTGGCCTAAGTGTCCTGATCAATATTCTAGTTAATTTTTCAGGATTCCATAATCTTCCAACTTCAAACTTTTGATTCCAGGTGCACCTCTTCTATTCTGTTTTGTTATTTCAACATTTAGTTGCACATTTAGACATTTTTGCATATCACATTATGTTTTCCAACACTTTACATTTTCATTGTTTTGCATCATTAAATCACTTCAATTTCATACTAGTGCATCAGTACATCTTAATTAGACATAATTGCATCCCTCCATACCTTAATCTTGAATGTTTACATAGATTTTTAACCCTATTCCTTCCCTTTTAGGTAAAAAATCCTAGAAGGGTAAGTGTCCAATAAGGCTTTTAAAATCTTTTCTTACATTTTGGTGAACCTACATCTTTTAAAACATTATTCCTTTCTAATTTTCAAGTGCATCCTAGGATTTTCAATTGCATTAGTGAAAAAGTTCATATTAGTTTGCATCCTTGCATCATTTTTGCATTGAAAAACATGAACACTCTGCATTTACATATTGTAGTTGCATTTGTGCATCTGAAAGACATATAATTACATTTAAAAATTCTAAAAAACACAAAAAAAAAATCATCAGTAGGACTGAATTGCCACCCTAGGTGACTTAGTCCTTTTCCATATTTTGCACTACATTTTCTAGTAATTTTTGGGTATTTTTTGTATTTATGTTTTCTAGTATTGCATCTCTGTTTTAGTTTACAAAATTGTTACTTTTTTTCATTTTACTTGTCCTAGATTGTCTTGAATTTTCACCCACCCTATCTCTTATGGTACTTGTATGAGTGTTTGGTGCCCCATTGATAATACTTCAGTGAGATGAAGTTCTAGACTCATGGCTTCCCGCGATAGCACTTTCATTGTGGACCTTGGGATCTCAAGAGCTCCTACTCCTAGTATGGAAAATGGTGCATTAGGCATGGAAAATACCACTTCTATTCCTTCACCTTTCCATCCAACAAATGTGGACACACAAAATAATTCCATACAACAAAAAAAATTCATTAGTATTCATGAGGATTTTGCACACTTACAACAAGACTTGTCCCTTGAAAATATTTCCACCACTGCCATACCTGCCATAGAAAACCTTCATCATTTGATTAAAAGTGATGATGGCTTACAAGTCATGAAAAGAATCGCTGAAATATACAATAAAAATGATCATAATGTTTCCCAACCAACAAACACTGTAGTAAGTCAAGGAGGATCTCACATTCCTCCCCCTTCAACCATAGCATCCATACCAACTTATACCACTCCTCAGGTTACAACAACTATGCAACAGGTTAGTCATGTGGTTCCTTCTTTTGCACTTCTCACTAGCATTCCTAGTTCTTTCATGGCATCGAATATTCCATCTTCCACATTCACCCCTCTTAGTGTCCCTTTCACTTCCCCTAATATTACATACACCCCATCACCATTTTCTCTTCCACCTCATACCACTTACACCGATCTCATCATTACACAATTCTTTAATACCTTTTCATCCATGCAACAACAAATCTCCACCATTAGCCAAAGTCAAAATTCTCCACCTACACATCATATATGTAGTAGTCCATTATCCCTTGAAATATTACACACTCAGATGCCACAAGGAATTGAAATTCCTAGGTTTGAGAAATACAGAGGCAAAGGAGACCCTATTAATCATGTCAATTCTTATACAACCTTATGCAGTGATTTTGTTCTTGATGAAAAATTATTAGCTAAAATTTTTCCTTGGACCTTAAAAGACATTGCATTGAAATGGTTTTCCAACCTACCTAATCATTCAATCTGATCATTTAATGAGATTGTGATGCATTCATAAGTCACTTCCAATTTCACATGACTCCTAAAAAGACAATGGTTGACCTAATGTGTTGTAGATAAAATGTCGACGAAAAAGTAACTGATTTCATTTCATGTTATCAGTCATTGTATGCTCAAGTTGATGTCAAAATTCTTGATTCACATCTGCAAAAGATATTTATCAAAAAATTGCACACAAACCTTCAAGATAAGTTAACTATGATGAAATTCACTTCATTCATGCACTTATGCACAACCCTATGTGAATATCATAACTTGGTTTCAAGTCTTGATTCAAAATCCACTTCTAATCGAGTTGAGAAGTATGAGCAAAACAATCACAACAACACACAAAACTTTAGAAAACCCAACAAAGGATTTTTACAATTCAATCCACCTCCTCAACCACAAACTCAACTTGTTCAAATTCAAGTGGTAGCTATTAAATCGGTAGTGCCTTATACCTATGGGGACCCAAAGAGACAATTCACCCCCTTACCTGATACCCTCCATAATATAATGAACCAATTTCTTCAGCAACAAATGATCACTTTTCCTACCATTAAACCACTTGATGCCACCAAAACTTTACCACCTACCTTTAAACAAAATGCTTATTGTCATTTTCATCACCAAAATGGACATGACACTGAACAATGTAAGCATATTAAACACTTAGTTCAAGACCTCATTGATTCGGGCCATTTATCCATTGCAGGTGTTAATGATCAAGGCAATAAGTCCATTGCACCCCCAAACGAGAATTTACAAATCTTTACCAATCCCATGCCTAAACATAATGTTTCATTTGTCAAGGCTAGTGAACCTTCAAACCCTCAAGTCATGAACATTGATACAATTAATGAACAACATGATGTTACCCAAGTTACTCCTATGGATGAACTTGTGGGTACAATAGACGTTATCCCTCATAAGTGCCCAACCAACAAAAATATCGATATCACTTTTTCTTCCAATGATATACTTAAAAACCTTCCTAATGGTCCACTTTACATAGCCAACTGAACCTATGATAAGCCCACCAATGGGATATTAATAGATCCCACCTGTGGTAAGAATGTGACCATGAAAGAGTTTCTAGTATTACATGATTTGTATCAAGATGACTATAATAAACCAACTAAATGGATTAAAACACATACTAGTTTTGCATGACCTACGATTGGATCAATCGTACTTCCCTTACAAGTAGGACCTAAATCTTTGGATATAACATTTTCTATCATTCCACAATCGGACCAATTCCATTTATGGCTAGGCCATCCTTGGCTCTACTCAATGAAAGTGGTCCCATCAGTTGTTCACAAATGTTTGAAGTTTCTGCATGGAAATGAAATGTTTACCATACACCATAGTGGCTTTAATCCATTATCCTCTAAAGGTAATTTTTCCTTAGAAGCCTTTTGGACTGAACCTATGGAGCCCATCACCCCTCGAAAGGACTTCTTTTTCATAACCTATCAAAAGTTCAAAGCCAAACAAATAACTGAGTTGTCTCTTCATCACATATCCTCGATGAAACCATGCTCCAACCCAAGTCTGACATTGGACAAACATTACAACCTCATGAACAACAACCCCTGGACACTTCCCATCCATTGTTTAAATGACTAAGAGAACCTAAAACCAATCTTGTCATACCTCCCCACATAAAACAAGTTCTATAAAGCCAAAGAGAAAGTGATTGACATATCTTCTTCAGTTTCTTTCTTTCTTCCCCATTTGGAAGACAAGGAACCTATGATGGATCAACCCACTCTTACACCTCAATAGCTTCAAAACAAAATTAAACAAAATCGTGATACTTGAGAGTGTAGGTGTTGTTGTCGTCTCCTTGCTCACCAAATGAAAAATGAAAATAACAAAGAAAATCAACCTATGACTTTGAAAAAAGCCATAGATGACCACCCTCTTCCCCCTGACCCACCACAAGATAACACAGTCCAGCCCTCACAACAAAATGACCTGATTCAACAACCACAACTTTTGATATATCCTTCCTTAGAAATAACCCTTCGTCCTCCTGTCGTAATCCACCTTGATGATGATGATGATGAGGAGGATATTTCAAAAATAGATGAAGAAGTGCATAACGATCTAAACTCTTTATTTTCATCTACCATGAGCTTAAATGATCAATCTTCTCAACCAAGTGAAGAACCTGGTACATCTCCTAGTTTGACACTTGCAATTCTTCCTTTGGATAGTCAACTACCCTCATAATACACTAGGAATGATTGGGAGGCAGATGACTTGTTAGATGGTTGACTTGCATTCACCTTACTCACCTTTTACCTTTTTCTTTCTTATCCATTGTATGTGTGTATTGTGTTCCCCTATATCGTGTGTTTGATGTTCTCTCTCTTTGTACACTTCTTCTATTCATACCTCTATTCTTCTATATGTTGTGCATTTCCTTTTTAGCTTTTTATTTTGTGTTTTCCATTTGGGGATGATGCAAAGTGTTGAGACGCCCTATGTCTCTTCCATGTTGACCCAAAAGGTCCTCTTTCTCTTTATTTTTTGCTTGTGTTTTCCTTTTGGGGATGATGCAAAGAGTTGAGATGCCCTATGTCTCTTCCAGGTTGACCCAAAAGGTCCTTTTTCTCTTTTATTTTTTATTTTTTTTTCCTTTTTGGGATGACGCAAAGCATTGAGATGCCCTATGTCTCTTCCATGTTGACCCAAAAGGTCATTTTTCTCTTTCATTTTTGCTTATGTTTTCCTTTTGGGGATGATGCAAAGTGTTGAGATCTCAATGTCTCTTCCATGTTGACCCAAACCCAGACTTTGTTTTTTGTTCATTTTTTCTCTCTTTGTGCCATTCTTCCAATTCTATGTGCTTTGGGGAATGATGGTAGTTTTGAGCTCTTTCATTAAACTATTGTAGCAACAAACATACTGACCCCAAATCCATAGACCCCTATTGTGTTTGGTGTGTTCCTGTCTAGGGGGAAATTCCCTTTCTTTTGGTAATATTTTTCATTTACATGAAGTAGCCTAACTTAGAAACATATGAATTGGCATAGGGGCTTTCCAAGTTGGCTCTCATGTCTTGTTTCTTTTTATATTTTTCCCTTTGTTACTTTAAAGTAATTGCTCTTAGACCAATGTGTAGCAATTCCTTTAAAGTGGGGGGCATACATTGGAATCATTTCATTTGTATTCTTGCATTCTTAGTGCAACCTTGTCATTTCATACGACGTGTTCATCACTTTGTGGATGACATTGGGTGTGATGTGCTTCTTAAGTGTGATCTATCTTAGCATATTACATTCCTTGTAGTGGCTTGATGCGATTCACTACATCCCCTAAGTTGTGAATATTTTTTTCTTTGATCGGTCCTCTCTTGGAGACATTAGACACAATGTTCCCTAAGTGGTAGACCTCACATAAACTTAACAAGACTCCTTTGAACATCCTTTTCATTTTACACTTTTACATTTTTACATTTTTGCATTTTACACTTTACACTTTTTTCCACCTTGCATAACGCAACTTGCATGACTATGGTACCTTAATTTTTGTTCATGATTTATAAGCATACAAATCTTTTCTTGTCTCATGAAGCATGAACCAACACTTTCCTTTGTGGCACCTTGTTAAAGTTATTAGGAGGTATAACTTTAATATGGTTGAGTGGGAAGCCCACTCAGCGGCATGACTTTCCCCATAGCCACCTATGTGTTTGTGAGTGCATACCAAGTAGCATATGTATCTTACCTTTTGAGCCTTCTCACCCAACAGACCACCATGAGTTTTGTCACCCCAGAGTGAGTACGCATTTTCTCTTTTTCAAACAATCAGCCTAGATCTAATCCACAACGAGTTGGAAAAACAATTGAAGATTTCATTCTTTTCATCATCATGCATGTCCTTTTGTTCTTATGTTTGGTTTTCCATGAGATCTTGATCCTGGGGACCTGATCAACCCTCTTGATTATTGTTATTTCATCTTACCAACATAAGTGCATTAGGATCCCTCTCGATGTGCATGTTGGGCTACTTTAGTGAGAGTTTGAAGGAAGTTCATCCTCTCACTAGAGTGGGGGCTTAATGTGTTGCCAAAAAATGTATAGTTGACATTTTTATGCTCATTTGAGTCTTTCTAATGGGCTTTGGCTTGATTTTTCCTAGGTTTAATGTTGTAATGTGGTCAAAACATTTACATTAGGGCTTAAATATTCAAATTATGGCATCTTGTGAAGGTCTTGTGAAGTGTTTTAAAAAAATTCTACACTTTTCTAGACTCTATTCATTACAATTCACCTAAAAATAACCTTTTCATCACTTATTAAGTCCTATTTTTAAAGTGTTGTAAAGTCTTGTAACAATATTTCACACTTTTCTAGGCTTAATTTCATTAATTCAACCCTCTCTCATGTCTAAATGACCCTTAATACACTTTCTAACCATTTTCAAGTGTGTTATTAAGGATATTCCTGTTGGACAACTTTTAATGCCCTGAAATTCTCGACACCCACTCAAATTGCTTAAGTGGGACCAAGTCGCCCATAGGGGCGACTTAGTCCTTTTTGGCACAAAACTTAAAATTATTTTAAATTTCTAATAGGATTTTTTCCTCTGACCCTTGAGGTTGGCCTATGATGTGTTAATTTCAAGAAATTTTAGTAAAATCAAGTATAAATAAGGGTTTCTCACCTCATTTTACAACTCCTAACTCATTCAAGCAATTTCCTATAGTCATCTACAATATCTTGCACTCATTAAGCATTCAAGAAAATAAAGCATTATCAAGTCAAGCTATTGGAGTTCATTGTACATCTTTGGATTTGAGCACCAATGGTGTGGTAAGTTTATGACATTTGCATGTTATCTATTTATCACTCTCATTTCATTTCATTTCATTGTTTAGGGTTTGATTACCAAAGTGGGGTTTGAAAACCCCTATTCTCTTACCCTCAACTATTTTTCCCCTTTTGCATGTGACTTTTATATGTAGATTTATCAAGAAATAGGTGTTGAAAAGTGATCAAAATGTGCATAAGTTCAATCAAGTCAACATCATCCTATTTCAAGCTTGGAGAGACTTTTTGCCCCGTTTTCTGCAGAATCAAGTGCAGACACCTATCAGAAAAGGATGTGTAGACTTGAGACTACAAAATTCTATCCCAAATATCTTGAGATCTACAAGAGGAATAAGTCTCCACCAAGGACAAATTAGTCCCACTTCCAGGCCTAGAACAGGTTTTCACATTTCTAGATACTCATTTGGTAGATTCTCATTTTGGCACAGTTTCCCGAAACTGGGACTAAGTCACCCAGACTATCCTAGGTGTCCCAATCAATATTCTAGTCAATTTTTCAAGATTATAGAATCTTCTAACTTCAAACTTCTGATTCTAGGTGCATCGCTTCTATTTTGTTCTATTATTTCAGCATTTAGTTGCACATTTAGACATTTTTGTATATCACATTATGTTTTCCATCACTTTACATTTTCATAGTTTTACATCATTAAATCACTTCAATTTCAAACTAGTGCATCAGTACATCTTAATTAGACATAATTGCATCCATCCATACCTTAATCTTCAATGTTTACATATATTTTTAACCCTATTCCTTCCCTTTTAGGTGAAAAATCCTAGAAGGGTAAGTATCCAATAGGGCTTTTAAAATCTTTGTTTACACCGGTTATAATATATTGTGAGCTAATCCTCACCGTGGTTTTTCCCTTTCAAGGGTTTTACATGTAAATCTAGTGTTCTTGTGTTATGTTTTGTGATGCATGTTTTAACTGTTTCTTTCCATATCTGAAAGTTTTAAGTGATGCTTTGAATGGATGGTTAATTCTATGAAGTTAATGAATTTTAGTGAATGTTGATTCACCCCCTCTCTCAGTATTTTGATTGTTCAATAGTTAGAAAGGAACAAGGAAAAGAGTAAAATCTATCAAAACCTACCACAAAGGACTTGTGGAACCTCAGGCCAACAAAGATGATAAAGGGATGCCCTATAAGGGCCACATCTTTATAAGAGACAAAGGATCAATATATGTATGTAATAGATAACATATTAGGGGAATATAATAGATAGGAGATGAGATAGGAATGAAATACTTAGCAAAGACTAAGACTTGCTAATGTAATGATTATCTAAACACACAAACACACACACACATAAGGAGTTATAAGGATTCAATGGATGTATATGTTATGCATGATTGCTATTCTTGTTTAAGTTATATATGATATATTGTCAAATATAGAATCCTACCACACTTGCTCTCTTCTATCATTGTACCCTCTAGGGTGACTACATAAGGGATACCAGGGAATAGATATTTGGACTATAATTCCCCATTTCCCCTTGCTAACTGGTGATAATTAAAATAATTATAGATTATTAGGATGAGATGGTTAGGATGAATAGGAATGATTAGGATGGAAAGGAATGATTAAGATGAGAAGGGATTCTTAGGATGGAGAGGGATGATTAGGATGAGAAGGGGGATAAGTATAATGATTATGAATGATTAAGATGAGGTGATTAAGATGAGAAAGAATGATTAGGATGAGGAGGGATGATTGGGATGGAAAGGGATTATTAGGATGAGAAGGGGATAATTATAATTATTATGAATGATTAGGATGAGGTGATTATGATGACTGGGGATGATTGGGATGAGATAATTGGGATGAAATGGGATAATTTGGAGATTATATGGAAATTTGACTTGTAGGACACCTAGACCTAAGATAATAAAGACAAGATTTGTTTGGTTTTTGGAATATTTTATTTTTTTAGGTTTTTGATTATTTTGGCTTTTGGATTTTTCTATTTTTTGGATTTTATGATTAAGAATAAAAATGCACAAGGAAATAATGCAAAAAGATAAGATCCCATGGCTCTATTTGGATAAATTTCCCCTTTTGGCTTCAATTGGGGAAGGTGATGTAAACATTAAAACACATAAGACATATAAACAAGACTAACTCAAGGTATCAATCCTTGTAGGCACAAGGAACCACAAGAAATGATGGCCAAAAATTCTCAACTATGCTTTACAAGCTCAACTAGGGGTATCCTCTATATACCACAAGGGTACATGAGGCCTAATCAATAGAGAGGGTAACCCACTCTCCACCTTCACTTATCTAAGGTATAAATTTCTTAGTGTACGAGTTAATGGTGAACTCATCAACACCCTAGAATCACTTGCAAGACAAAAATAACTTCCACAAGAAATAAATGGCATAAATATCATGCTATGATTATGGATGCAAGATTACTAGATTGAATATTTGATGCACATATGATGCCTTTCTTATAAAGGAAAATTGTGAGATATGATTAGACAAGATCTTGATATTTGTCTTAATCTTGTATAATATTGAGATAACTACCTCAACAAATATTAAATGACCTAGGACACAAGTATTAAATGCCAAAATATAAGATAAGATCTAGTGAAAACTAACACTATCTATAAAGATTCCCTCCTAGGACCTAAGTGGAATTAACATGTGAATAGGACCTAGATAGGAAAAATTCCTATTTACACCAACATCCCCCCTTAAGTGCAACTTAGGGAGTATTATTATGCAAATATTTGTGGATTGGTTTTGGATACAAGGCCATGTTAGGTACCCATGTACAAATGAAATGTAATCTTTCACAAACAAAGAAAGGGAGAAAACCCGGTGGGACAAAACTCCTCCCCTAAAGAGATGAAATTAAAATGCTCTCAAAGATACATATGAGAAGGAAAAAACCCCATTTGAGGAAAAAGACCCCCTAGAAGAGAGAAGAAGAGAGACCATGCAACCCCCCTCAATGTAGAGTCTCCTACAATGATGGTGGATGTCCAACACTGAATGTTGAATATGATCCACAACCATCGAACAATGTTCCTCCCCTTAGGAAAAAACAAGACCAAGATGATATGGAGGATTTCTTCCCATTCCTAAAAGGAATATGTGGGAAGAAGGATGATATGGGATATCTCTGAACTATGCTCAAGTGTCTCCATGTTGATGTCAAAATTTGACACACTCCAAATAGGAATTCTAGGCCACATAGATGAAGATGTCAATCTAGAATCTCCTAGAAATGTTTGTAGAACACAACCCAAAGACAAAGAAGCCTCCTCCAAACGTTTTCCAAAGGAATCCATGCTCATGTCAAACTATGAGGAGTGATCATGTAAAGAATGAACAAGAGGGTCAAAGTGTTCCCTCACAACTGAAAAATGATAATCTCCATCAAAGAGAAGATGTATGAAAAAAAAATCAACAATTCCTATCAAGTACTCATCCCAAGTAGCCATCTCTAGAAGATGATGTATGTTTTGTTGCACTGAACCACAAGGAGCCAAAACTATGAAATCACAAGAATCCTCAAGTACAACAAAAGGTGAAGGAGAAGGAGCATCAACATATGTCACTTGATCCTTTGAAATAATACCAAGATTCAAATGACCATAATGAATCATCTCAAAAGTTTTCACACAAGATGCCTCAATGTGAACATATGTCAAATCAATAGGATCAAAATGTGAGAAGGTGTAGACTTGAGATTGGTGATCAACCTCCCCAATTGCAACTATATCTCTACTATGAAAATACTAGATTATGATAGAATTTGGCATGAACTCAACACTCCTACCTATTTCACCATGTGTGATCTAATAGATATAAAGGATATTGGTTGACAATTAAGGCACATGAAGAACATCATTAAATGCTCCATCATCCATGTCGATGGATCCATTCCCCAAACACACATATAGGTGTTGTTATCCATCAAGATGTGTGGTGAGGAACAAGTCTCAAATGAAGAAAACATATTCTCTAATGAAACCATGTGATGTGAGGCTCTTGAATTGAGTATCCACCTCTTTGACTTAGAATATACAGCTACAACAAGTGCTTGCCACTCAAGTTTATCAAAATTTGGAGAAGAAGAAAATGAACCCTTTGATGATGAAGAATAAATTATTTGAGTCTTCTTAAGAAGATGCTTCAACTCATCAATATGTTTTGAATAACATTGATTTTTATCATGCCCTATTTTCTTGAAATATGCTCATGTAGCCCTCTCCTTCTTAGATGATTCCCCTTTAGAGGGAGATGATTCAAATTCTTTATGTGGATTGGTTTTTTTATTATTTTTCTTTTTATCAAGATTCCTTGATTCTTTTTGTACCTTAGACTCACTAGCCAATAATGCTTGTAATTTGGAAGACTTGATTAGATGCATTTGCATTAAATTTGCTTCTTCTTGGATTAGAAAATTTGTAAAGTCATCAAACTTTGGATCAATATATGATGCTCGCATAGGAATTTGGTGGGTATGAAATCTAGAAACAAACACTAAATACTTAGGACCAAACTTGGATAACACATTCAAAATCAATTGTAAATCCTCTTTATCAATGTTGCAATATTTCAGCTACATTCTTAGTTGTTTGATCTTGGAGATATAGTCTTGGATGTGGTCAAAATTTTTAGGATCAATATTTATCAAATCATTATCAATTTGATATCCCCTAATCTTATTCATTTTACCATACAATTTCTCAAGAGTCTAGCAAGAATATTTAGGTGTTTTACATGATTGAAAATAAAATTTTAAAGCAAATGAGACTAATGTACATATGCATCCAAGTGTTTTGTCACAATCAATCTCCCATTTTTCTAATTCTTTAGCTTCAATAGGTTGTGGAATAGTTTCTCTTATATGGCTTATAAAACCCTTCCCCATTGGATAATTCCATACTAATTTTCTTCAAGAAGCATAATTATATGGATTTAGGAGTTTAATTTGATATTTCCCTATTGCAAGAGCACACAAAAAGAAAAAGAAATCAATCAACCACTGCAAGATTACCCTCCCAAATTTATCAATCAAGAAACCCTCCAACAATATATATGATTGTGGTACTTTATACTTAGTGTGATTACAAGTGCCACTTTCCAAAAAACAACAAAGTGGACTTGATATTAGTGCTTACATATGCCAAATTTGGCCACAAAATCAAAGTAAATTTTTTACATATAATGGGATCAATCTAATCACACCAATGTAAAGTACACAATAAATTATACACTTAAAAAAAACCCAAAAATGTTACCGTAGGAGCAAGAATAGAGCCCCTAAATTTCCCAAAATAAGAACAACTCAAAAACAACTATGAGAATCTATAATTTCTAGAAAAACTAGACACTAAAATTGAAACCAATTGTACCACTATAAATAGCACAAAATTTTACCCTAAATGAAAAAAATTGCTCGAAAAAAGGAGTTTGTATGACCAAGTTATGAGCCTCCAAAGTTTTCCTGCAAAATCAAACCTATAATGGAGAGGGGGCAAAAAATCCAAAAGGATGTTGACATTACTACTGAAATAGTGCTAACATCAATAGTTAGCATGATTAAATTTGATGGCCGACTGGCCATTGTGGGCATAATATGCCCTTTCCTATTGGTATATACTTATGCCCAGAATATTCCTGGAGAATATTCTTCTACAAAAATCTAAGGGAATCTATGGAATTATTAACATAATATTATTGGTTGTTCTCAAAATCTTCAATGATACTGCAAAATATTTTGTCTTAACCTATGCATTGAGTCTTGCCAAATATTCATTGGGATATTCAAAAAATTTGCCAGTTAAATTTGTCAAAAACTAACAAGAGGCAAAGGTGTGGGTCATTTCTTGTGCTACATTGCTTGTTGGACACATGGCAGGTGGTGGACAGCCTGCGAGTACCCTGGTACTTGCAAGTACTCTACAAATTTTAAAATCCCACATAATATATATATATAAAGTAAAATCTAAAATATATACATATAAATTTAATCATATTTTTCACTTGTGACCTTGTAGTGATTTTTATAGTCGTGCCAAAGTTGTAGACCATATGGTCAATCATACAACTAAATTAGGAAAAAAAAATTCTTTGTGACCTAGGGCAAGTGCTCGTATTTTGACTATTTGACAATCAATCTTTGGGTTTTTGGGCCTTCTAGACAGGATGGTAGGGTCATATTGGCCCAAAGTGCTTCAAAAAATTAGCTACCTCCCAGATTTGGTAACCATTGCCCACCTTGAAACCCTTATATATCTATAAAAATGTAACAAAATTTAATGAAATGAAAGACAAATCTGACTTTCTTTGACACCTTGGATTCAATGGTGAGGCCCTTGAAACCTTCAATCACACCCAACAAAATCTTCAAGCCAAGATTGGTCACTCAAATCTAGGAAGGAGTCTATAGAATTGAAGCTTTGATGCCATGTAGGAGTTAATGGTAAACTCCTCAACACCCCAAAATCACCTACAAGACAATAATGACTTCCATAAGAGAGAAATTGTAGAAATATCATGCTATGATTATGGATGTAAGATTGTCAAATTAAATATTTAATGTACATATTGAAAGGAAATGATGAACTCAAATATCCTTCCAAGAACCAATATGCGCCTTTCAGTATCTTATGTTTCTTTAAACAAATTAGATATCAATCATCTTGACACAAGCACATACTACCATGCCTTAAAGTGGAAACATACATAGTTTAATTTCCCATGCATTAACCCTTCTAGGAAAGTTGATGTAGTTTCAAATCTAATAAAATTCCAATAGCATAACGTCATGTAAATTAACATTTCAAGAATGAGAAACACAAAGAATAGAAGAAAAAAGACAAGAGAGAAGGAAACATGATATACGTGGGGAAAACACTTTTGGGTAAAAAAGCTCCACACTCAAAAGCATCAAATCAATGTATTAATCTACAACATTAAGGTTACAATACACCTGTAGGCTTTTAGCCTTAACATGGAGACTACATCTTGCTCTTCTAGAGGAAATCCAAAAACACTTCAATACCTACAAACAAACTATGCATTCTACAATGCAAGGCATCCTATTTATAGAAGATACAAGCTTGAAGAAGATTCTAGAAGAGGTTAGGTGTCCAAACCCATGTGCCAACATTATTTCACACCATAGGCATGATTTGGAAATTTATACAACATTATCTTACACCTCTTATAGTTGTCATAACATGAAAAACATATCTCCAAGATTGGGCACCTAGTTCATACTAATAGTGGGTTATGACAGTTTCCTTACAACTGTCATAGCATTTGTCATAACATGTGTCATAATAGCTTGTCACACTTACAACACTTTCAAAAAATTGACAATAAGTCAAACATGACTATCACACTTATTCTCTCACATTTTTCTCATACCCCACTAAGGCATCACACTTTATCCATGCAAAATATACCTTATGATGCGTCATAGAATATGTCATAAAATGACATCACTTGTCCTAGGTCCATGATTCCAAGATGGGATGCGTACCTCCACTTGTGATGAAGATGTGTCATACAGTCACCTCCAATGAGGATGTCACCCAACCAATGGATCCCAATTAATGGCATGACATTGTAGGCAATTAAATAAAATAATTAAATACAATAATACATTAAATAATTCAATGTTAGGACTCTAAGGTTGAGACACCCTATTCCCAACATTCTCCCACTTGTTGAAGACCTACCAAGGTTCATATTAAAACACTTTCTCAAGTCCCCAAGGCCCATAGGGTCAGATTATAATTTTGAAGACAAATAATCCTCCAAAGAACAAGATAAACCATCAACTAGACCAACAACCAAACTAGGTTTCCCTCATCTAACTGATAAACCCACAAGATCAGAAATATCACCCACAACAAATTTTGATCCATACAATCTACCATACCTCAAAGGTATCCAAAATAACAATAGAACTTATGCCAACAACATATCCAACCCATAAACTACAATCAAAGGCTCCATGTGTCAAAACCATCACTAAGAACACACACATCTAGGAACTCCCACTGCATGGGTAATGTCAAATCTAAAAAAGATTAATGCATACCAAGTCTACCAATAGCATCATATGGAAAGTGTAAACAACATCATGTAGTACCAAGAAACATCCACAGTGATATGAAAAACCTATAAATGAGTAACTTGTAAGAGTAACTCTCACCAAAAGTCCCCAAAGCTCTCCCATTTTCTCCACACTCAACAAAGGAAAAGGATAAAGAAATGTCCATGTCATCACCCAGGAACATAAGTGAAAACACATTAACCAAGTAAAGGTACCAAATTTTTATGCTTAACCTTTCCAATAGTTTTCATCCAAACCTCAAAACCAATGTAATGTGAAACCAAACATCTAGAAGCATAACCAAGACCAAAGAGAGAAACACTGCACATCATATACTTGTAGTAACTCTCACCACAAGTCTCTAAAGCTATCCCATGTTCTCCACACTCAAAAAAGGAAAATGATAAAGAAAAATCCATGTCATCACCTAGGAACATAAGTGAAAACAAATTAACCAAGTAAAAGTACCAAAATTTTTTTGCTTAACCTTTCCAATAGTTTCCATCCAAACCTCAAAACCAATGTAATGTGAAACCAAACATCCAGGAGAATAACCAAGACCAAAGAGAGAAACACCTAACATCATATACTTGTAGAAAATCCTTCTACATACACCTCTAAATGCCAACTGTGTCAAGTATGATCTCCTCCACAACACCTCAAAATAAAATCCATAACAACATCCAGTTGTTCAATCACCAAGATAAAACATAACATATGTATCATGTAATCAACATGGATGTAAGCTTCTCAAGCCAAAGAAGGTCAAACTAAATGTCCATTCCTATATCAGGAAATAAGTCCAATACATCTCCTAAACTCAACATCAATGAATGTAATCACAATGCATAAGGAGATAAACATGCCAACACTCCTCAAATGAATCCTCCAAAACCATATGTCCTTAGCTTAAGATCCATATGCATGAGAGGACAAATCATAACATAATACACCTAAGAGGAACAATGGGCAATACCTCTCAAGTAGACTGTCGAGTAGACCAAGAGTGGGGAATGAGAATGCTCCTCCAAGATATCCAAGTTATCATGACTCATCCAAGAACACTCTCCTCATAGGTCCATGTTGAACTCATTTAAAACCAAGGTGTAGGCTCCTTAGACTTCTTACTGAAATCTCATCAAGAGTGACCATCTCAAAACATATCTCTAACCATAAGAGAACTTCAAGCCTCACCTAAGTCTCCAAGTATCCATGAGTACCTGTAACCAACCAATTCATGCCAAACTCCCAAGGAAACATAGCACCATCATGAAGTAATCAATAAAATGATCAATGTACCCAATACCAAGAGAACTAACCAAGATTAAAGTCAAAATCCCAACAGTTTAATCAGGAACATAACCATGACAAAATGATCTCACACTTCTTCAAAAGAATGTCATATGATCCAAAGAATATAACAAGTACATTTATCATGCCAACACTCTAAACCAGTAATCAAGAGTAAACCATGACATAATAACATAACCATCTTATCAAAACAAGGATCACATATCAAAATAAAAATCATGACACCTAAACCAAAGAATAAACAAGTCTTGCATGGAAAACTAAGATGTCAACATATCCATTGACATGAAAAATAACCATCTCCAATTAATTTCCATAAAAATTTGAAAGAACTCTTATGTAGCAACAGGATCTAAGAGCTCCTCCTAGTAACATCTACAACACTAAAGAAGATCATTCATCACCAGGTAATGAATCCACAATCACTGCTAAAGCTCCCACTGAAAAATTACACCAAGCTTTCCAAGCATCATGAAAACAATCTCCTTAATGAAGATTCTTCATGGCTTTAACACAATAAAATTTAATATCAAAAACACCAAATAATGAGTAGAACCAAAATCTCCAAGCCAAGAAGATAAACAACATGCTACAAGTACCATAACTAACTATCCAAGCACTCAATATCATCTGTCATCTCATCTCAAAACAAAATATTAATGCACAAATGACCACCAACAAGGCCAACTAATGAAATTTGCATCAACACTTAATCAATCTCATGGATATAGACAATCCACATCTGAGTCATCCCACTATACCCAATGGGTAGGTAATCCACAAACTACATAACTCGTAGATCCCAAAAATTGAAGCATGAAAACTCATCATCACATTAGTAACATAAAAAACTAAGATATCAAAGAAGATAACATGTAGATTTCAAGAATCAAACACCAGATCACCAAAAAACCCAATTTTCCAAGTAAATCCACTACTTAGTACCATAGTAAAGGAACTAATCAAGCATTCCTATAAATTTGCAATTGTTCTCATCTAGAAAACTCTACGAGTCTGAAAACAATATTTTCCACTAATCTACAAACCATAGATTTTTGGTTAACATGAGAAAACCTGTAAAAAATCATCTCCATGCAAATCTAAGACCACTTAAACATCCAAAATAATAGATCACACATATTTCATCTGAACAAGTGAATTCTCTAGATCTACACAAACCCACAACTTTTAGAACACAAGAAAATTGCAAAACCTTCAAAGGAAATAGGTTGTCCAGAAGCTTATAAAATATAAAATATCCCAACTTCACCACCCACAAGTCACCAATGGTAAAACATATACCAACATTTCCTCAATGAGAAATCTGCAAGCCTCCTCAAAACATGCATGAAGTATACATGCAAACCTATAACTATCTCACATCAAAATAACCCAAGGAAATCATAATATAAAAAATAGTCCATCCACAAAATCTCTACAAATCCACAAGTTTTGATTAACCATGTAAAACCTGCAAAAAACCATCATGTTTGTAACACACATGCAAATCCATATCCACTTATCAACTGGAATACCCTCAAGTCTGTATACAACCATAATAGTTAAACTAGAACAATGAAATATCATGAATATGCATAATCATAGATTTTTAAATGAAAAATCTATAAAACCCTCAAATCCAAGGAACATGAATTTGAGCCATGCATGTACAAACATCCATTAGGAAAGAGAAGTCTAGGAACTTCTAGGCCCATTTGCAAGCCAACTCCATCACCAACATGTACATGCATCCGAGAGAGAATTAGGTTATTCCAAAAGTTTCCAAATCATCCAATGATCAAATCCATAGCCTACATACATTTGAGATTATTCAACTATCAAACAAGAGCTTCAAATCAATAAAAAATCAAATGTAACCACATGATAAACTCCACAAAAATATATCTTCTCTATCCTTCACAATGCATGCTATTTCTAGAAAACAAGATCAACTACAAAACTTCCACTCAGACAAGGATTAATAATCATCCAATTCCTTCAAAACAAATTTCCTCAAGCTTTCCAAGCTAAGAAATCACAACAAAAGAAATACCCAAAACCCCAAACACCACATGCATCACCATGCGAGCACATGCAAGTGACGTGCAAGTTCATGCAAGTACATGCAACTTACATACATAGACATGCAAGCACATGCAATTCTAGAGATGAGATTTGATACCAAATGAAATTGAATGACGAACTTAGAAATCCTTCCAAAAACTAGTATGCACCTTTAGTATCTTATATTTATTTAAACAAACCATATATCAATCCTCTTGATACAAGAACATACTACCATGCCTTAAAGCAAAAACATACATAGTTTAATTTCCCATCCATTAACCCTTCTAGGAAATTTGATGTAGTTTTATATCTAAGAAAACATCAACAACATAATGACATGTAAATTAACATTTCAAGAATGAGAAACACAAAGAATAGAAGAAAAATAGACAAAAGAGAAGAAAACACGATATACATGGGGAAAACCCTTTTGGGTAAAAAAACTCCACACTCCAAAGCATCAAACCGATGTATTAATCTGCAACATTAAGGTTACAATACACTTATAGGCTTGTAGCTTTAACATGGAGACTACATCTTGCTCTTCTAGAGGAAATCCAACAACACTTCAATACCTACAAACAAACTATGCATTCTACAATGCAAGGCGTCCTATTTATAGAAGATACAAGCTTGAAGAAGCTTCTAGAAGAGGTTAGGCATCCAAACCCATGTGGAAACAATATTTCACACCATAGGAATGATTTGGACATTTGTACAACATTCTCTTACACCTCTTATAGTTTTCATAACACGCAAAACATCTCTCCAAGCTTGGGTGCCTAGTTCATGCTAATAGTGGGTTATGACAGATTCCTTACAACTATCATAGAATCTGTAATAACATGTGTCGTAATAGCTTGTCACACTTACAACACTTTCAACAAACTGAGAATAATTCAAACATGACTATCACGCTTGTTCTCTCACACTTTTTTCATACCCCACTAAGGCACCATACTTTCTCCATGAAAAATATACTTATGATGCGTCATAGAATATGTCATAAAATGACATCACTTGTCCTAGGTCCATGATTCCAAGATGGGACACCTACCTCCACTTGTGATGAAGATTTTTCATGCATTCACCTCCAACGAGGATGCCACCTAGCTAGTGGGTCCCAATTAATGACATGACATTGTAGGAATTTAAATAAAATAAATAAATTAAATAATTCGATGTTAGGACTCTAAGGTTGAGACACCTTATTCCCAACACATATGATGCCTTGATTATAAAGGAAAATTATGAGATAGGATTAGAAAAGATCTTGACATGTGTCTTAATATTGTATAATGAAACAACTAACTCAAGAAATATTAAATGACTTAGGACACACACATTAAATTCCAAAAGATAAGATAAGATCTATTAATAACTAACACTATCTAGAAAGATTCCCTCCTAGGATCCAAGTGAAATTAACATATAAATAGGACCTAGATAGGTGAAAAACCTATTTACACCAACACTTGGAGGCTTAGCCTAGATTGACAATATTTCCCTTCCAAGAGAGGTGTCTTTCAATTCACCTCCCACTATTTATACTCCATTGAAATACAAGAGTTGAGGTCATCCCCTAGGGTGATGAAGTCCCTAGGCAACCCCCCTAAAAATAAAACAATATCACTTATTTCTTATCCTGGTAACACTAGGGTGCAAGGAGCATACATAAGTGAGTATTGGGATAAAAAGAAACTTGTTTATTTTATATCCCAAATCCAAATGTGAAAGGTAAAATTTAAGCCCAATTTTAAATGTGAGGAAAACATGTCAAAGAAAATTTTCTAAAGAAAAAATGGATAGAAAAAATGGATTCCTTATGATTTTTTGATAAATTTAATTTTAAAAATTTTTAAAAATGATTTTGTATGAAGAAGTTATGAGCATTTGAGTTCAAAAATAAGGGTTGACTTTGACTGAGTGCACCTTATTTTTCGAGTAGAATCTAAAAACCCATTTGCATTATAGGAAAGAACTTTGAAATAGCTTTCCAACACCTTTTGAATTTCAAAAATTTGATTTGTTATGTAAAAATTATACACGTTTTTGTGAAACAATTATTTTAGGGCTTGCAAAGGAAGAAGGGGCTAGGTTAAGCCATATGACTAGGGGTAGAAGGCCTACAAAAAATTAAAAAATAAATTCAATTCAATTAAAAAAGTTAATAAAATTAAAATTAATAAAAATAAATAAATTTAACCTTTAACAAAAAGTCATATGCAATGGATTAGAAGAAAAGCATAAACAAAAAATTAAAGGCTAAAAGGTATGCAAACCTTTGCTTGGACTTTATATGCAATTTAAAACCATATTTAAATGATCACACAACTTTTAAGAGCTTATGACCCTGCGTATATATCGTGGGTGTATATACTCATGGTATATACATAGGAGTATATACCCAAAAAATACCTTAACACACAAGAGGTATACATGAAATATATATAGCAAAAATCAATGAATATACACAACATAAAGAAACATAAGCTTCAAGTATTTTTTGTATATGTTGAAGTTTATATGCATTAAAACCCTAATAATGGTAGATATTTTGTGAATATATACCTTTCATAGACATTATTTTGGGTATATCTACTTGCGATTCATTTATATACCTTTGTAGATGGTAATTTGTGAATGTTTGCAACCAAAACCCTAGATCTATGTATATATTTCTTTGTACCTCAACAATTTGTATCATATACTCACTATATATACATCAAATCTACAAAATCACTTATAAAATTGGCGTTTAGAAAACATTAGACCCTATAATTGTAGGATTTCCATACGATCATATGTATTTTGTACAACGAGTATTAAGAGGCCTTAAAAAAAATTGATGATAAACAAAATATAGTGAATTTTATATCAAAATTTGTCTCTTGGCCCTCTTGAGTGCAACCATGAGGTTGTTTTTGCAATTCAAGGATCCTATAAAAAGTTTACCTCCAAGACCTACTCAATAAAGCCTTCACTTGCAAGATTCACAAAAACTCACAAGGACAAGAATTATATGTAATGATTCACATCGAGTTCACCAAAATTTATTGCATGCAAATGATATAAATGAAATATGCATCAAATCTATCCTAGATCAAACCAAATACAT
This sequence comes from Sequoia sempervirens, assembly GCA_007258455.2. Taxonomy (NCBI): domain Eukaryota; kingdom Viridiplantae; phylum Streptophyta; class Pinopsida; order Cupressales; family Cupressaceae; genus Sequoia; species Sequoia sempervirens. The sequence goes on from VDFB02105785.1 coordinate 14,707,873, forward strand.
GCAAAGCTCAAAAGATCAAGTGTACAATATGTTGATAGATTTATGGTTTGGATATGGTAGCTCATAATTTCAACAACATGATGGTATGATAAAGATGATTCAATAGAAAATTTGGCAATGTAATAGTAGCATAATATTAGATTCCTCAAATGGGATGAAAGGCCTCTTATTTATTGAATTTCCATGAGAGAAATTAGGGGCCAAGATGCATTGGGTGATCGATGAATAGGATTGGTTGAGGATTAGGGTTTGGATCAAAGTTGTGGTCATGTGACAAGTGTCACATGAGGGATAATCGCTTAGTTTAAATTTTGCATTAAGGCAACATCCTTACGTGAATGGCTAGGATTAAGAGGTGGAATTGAAATCAATGGATAAGATGGAAAGTTAGTTTGACTTTTGGAAAGTTTCTAGGTTCAATGAATCTAGACAAGGTCTTAGTTAGTCATGTGAAGGGGACACTTGTCACATGATGGTTAGTTTAGATTGTGATCCATGTGAATGGAATCAATGACTAGGATTAAATAGATAAGGATTGAGGGATAAAGTGGAATTAAATAATAAAGGAAAAGGTGGTGTGGATTAATTAGAATAAATTAATTAATTAATTTAGTTGGAGGATTTGGGGATAAAGGTAATGGATAAATTAATTAACTAAATAATTAATATTTATTTAATTAATGGCTTATGATAGGGTAAAATTAGGTGTGGTTGGGTAAGGTCAAATTTTAGGTGTCTATAGGTGGTATTACTTCAAATTCAAAGAAAGGTCATCCTATAGTCCCGAATGCAAAAAAAAAGGTATTAATTATTGAATGGTATAAAGAGATGGTTGCAATTGGCCATGAGCTCAAGATTATCTATTTCAAGGTAGAAATTGCAAAAATATACCAAACATGAATCATCCCATTTAAGGATGGTTATCTATTAAGTCATGGTGGACTAGCTTTAAAAGGCATCATCTTGAACTCATATTGAGGACATTAGAAGGCCTTAATAGAGACAAAGCACTAAACCTCAAGCCTACAATGGTGTCTAATTCTAAATAACACTATTGAAAGCTTATGATGTCAATCCATATGGTCCTCAAAGAATATGGAATTATGATGAAATTGACATTCAAGAAGGCATACATAGAGTGATGTAGGTGTTGGAAAAAAGAGGTAGCCAAAGTGTTTCCTATATCATACCAAAGAGTAGGGAGTGAATTACCATTTTGTGTTGTGTGAATGTTATTGGTCAAAGAATACTAGGTATCTATCTATTCAAGGATAAAAAAAATTAAAAATTCATATTGCTAGCTATGAACCAGGTGCTTGCATGGCTACCCAACTACATGCATGGATGACTAAATAATTGTTTTTTAATTGGTTGGATCACTTTACAAGATTGGGTTCTAGGTAGTCTCACCAGCAAATTGACACTTCTTGATTGTTGATGGTCATGAAAGCTATGTTGCTATTTTGATGTGGGAAAAAGGGATATAGGGTCTAAATCAAACATTTTCCAACATTACATTAGAGAGGAACCAAAATTGATCACACAAGACCACTTGGCTACTGTCCTTAATGGAAGATCCAAAATAGTAAATTAGGGTTTTGGTTCTCTTTTGTGTTTTGTTGGGTTGATTTTATTGATTAGGAATTGATTGAATTTTATTATGTAAATGTAAACTAGGTCAATTATGAATCTACAACAAACTAATATGATTTTAGAAAAGTACAGAACTATGACAAAAAAATTGAAGACAAAAAAGTACAGTGTAGAGATAGAGGAAAATGACATGCAAATTAGGATTGAAATTTCCTAGTTAAGGGTGGTGGTGCCCTAGACTGGAGAATACTACTTTCTAGAATTTGTATTGCCAAAAAATGTATACTTTTCTTGATATGGGAATAATTGATGACAAATTGGACTTAATGAGGCCTTGATTTGGTGTTTTGAGATGTTTTACACATCCACATTAAGTCTTGGGCCCTTGCAAATTGAATAAAATGCATTTATTGATGTCTTGTTAAGGTGTTGTAACACATCTTCACACTTTTCTAAGACCATAATATCATAATTCACCTAAATAACCCTACCAAGACTTGTTTCAAAGTGTTTTGAAGTTTTGTAACAAACTTTCACACTTTCTTAGGCTTGTCATCAATATTTACACCTTTCTTGTGCTTTAAATGGCCCCTTTATACACTTGCAAGCCTTACTTAAGTGTCTTATTGAATAAGAACCCAATAAACATTATTTAAATTATCACAATTCTTGACATCCACTTAAAAATTCCCAAGTAGACTAAGTCACCATTGGTGGTGACTTAGTCCCATTTGGCTCAAAAATCAAAATAAATTTAAATTTCTTTTGGGTTTTTATTCAAAAAGACCTAAGGTCGGCCCGTGATGAGACATTTTTAGGAATTAGGGAATAATTGTGTATAAATATATGGTTTTCCCTCTCATTTGACCTAATTAATAACTCATCATCATCCATCCATCAGTCATCATGTTCTTGAGTCAAGCAAGCTAGGGTTTTATCATTCCAAGTCATTAAGATAGCTTCCAAGGAAATTCAAGGCAAATTCTTCATGTTTTGCTGCAGAAATTCAAGATCAAACATCATGGAAATGTATTAACTCCATTGTTTCATGCTTCATTACATTCTTTCTTCATTTGGTTTAATTACCTAAAAAGGGGTTTGACCAAGGCAAACCCCCATACCTTAACATCCAACATTTCTTTCTCTTTCCTTTTGTGTTTGTAGATTTAGGTATTTTAAAGAATTGAAGATCATTGAATATTATGTTGAAGACTTTTTGAAGACATCCCCTTGTTTACCAAGCCAAAATATCAACAAAAAGTCACTTTCATGCCCAAAAATCAGAGTTTCAAACGTGGGCACTTGTAAGGAACCGAAGTGCAGACTGAGGGCTTCCATTTCCACTTTTGTATTTTCAAAAATTTAGAAGTGGAATAAGTCACCAATAGTGGTGAATTAGTCCCACTAAACCTATTTTTTGAAGGTTTTTTCAGATTTGGATACCCATTTGGCCTAAATGGGTTTCTGAGCAGTTTTTCCAAAACTGGGACTAAGTCACCCAGATTGGCACAAGTGTCCCAGTTGACTTTTGCAACAATTTTATTAGGATTTCAGACATTCATGCCATCCTTTTTCAACCTCCAGGTGCACACTTTCAATTTCATCAGTTTCTATTGCAATTTACCTTCATTTCTAGGTATTTTTGCATATCACAATGTGTTTTCCAACTCTTTGTATTTCTTAGGTTTAGCATCAATAAATCATCTCTTTTTCAAATTATTGCACTTATATATCATGTTTAGATACATTTCATCCATTTTACATTAATCTTGAGTGTAGACATTAGCATTTTGGACCCAATTCCTCTCCTTTTAGGTGAAAAACCTAGAAGAGTTAGAGGCAACCTTGGGTAATCCAAAATCATTGTCCACAATCTATGAATAGGTTTTAGTAGGTTACAGTCTATTGGTTCTTCCCTTCTAGACTCAACTTTGTATATTTATCAATAATTCTTCTTGCCCTAATTTGTTGAAGTAGGAGACTTGAATGCTTGATCTTGCAATTAGGTCCTCAATCCTTTCCCAAATCCAATTTAGATTTGCCACCTACAAATAAGAGAGAGGAGAAAGGGTTGTGCCATATAGGGAATTTATTAATTCAAACCTTTTTTTGGTGTTTCTACCTCCATAATGGATATGATGATATAAAGAGTGTTTACCGTCGATCGAGGAAAGGAAAATGGATTAAAAACAAGTGATAAATGAAAAGTGTTGCAACTTACCACTCTGATCTAATATCTTTGATGGACTACTAAATTCATGATACACATCTCATGCAAGGAAGATTTTATTGTTGATAGGAAGTCTTGCAAATGTTAGTAGTCGTAAAATAAATGAACATACATATGAGCAATCTTACATATAAACGTGATGCATTGCGAACACGAATCTTGACTAATGAAAAATGTTGCTAATTTTTCTCTTGACTACTTTTGATTGCCTTTTAGGATGCTCAATTAATATTTAAATTTCCTATTTGATTGTTTCTATTTTTAAATGGGTAAAAAGACTTATATTTATATGCATTTCTTCATTTCTCATAAAACTAATTATAAAATCCAACAAATGAATTTGAATTTGCAAACATAAAATATCAACAATAACTATTTAGAATTGAGCCAAAATAGGTTGGTCAAGGGAAGTGGAAACCTAGACTAGACCTATTTTTGGGCTTTTACAACTATTCAATATTTAAATAATAAATAATAAATAGTAAATCCCAATCATATCCTAATTTTTTGAAAGTGATAATAAAGTAGGAAAATTATGAGCATAATTATGTCTAAGCACATAAGGGGGATCTAAACCTACTGTGAAATTGTTAAGGTCAATAATTTACGATGCTAAAACTATAACAACAATCCAAGAGGCAAGCTTATTAGGGATTGACTTGCTAACACTACTAGATCACACTTCATACAAATTATAGCCACTGCATGTTAGTGTTTTTTAATTCAAAACATATTTCAAGTCTAAAAGAGTATTGTGGCTAGCCAATTTTCCTAATATTAAAATTAAGAATGCATAATTGGAAATACTTGGTAGTAGGACATTAAGAAAATAATTGGCTACTACAAACATTGAAATATGATTCAAGAGGAAAAATATGTCTACTTATCTTGATGCACTTATGGAGGACATGCATCCTAGTGACACATTTTAGTTTAGTATACATCATGACACTTTTATAGTGCAAAATATTTTAAGTCTTTTAGGAGTTGATGTTTTAGAAATAGAATGACAAGTAAATTTGTTTTAGTAGGGGAATTACATCCTAAAACACCTAAAACAATGGTAGAGGAATACAATGATACAATTGGAAGTATTTCTTTGAAGGGTGAAGTTTGTGTTGAAATGGAAGAGAATCGACATGATTAGAATGAAGATGGAATTAATTTTCTATCTTAGCCAATGCAACCATCATGGTTATTGGAGGGAGCTATTAATTTGGGAATTAACTTACATCCCTAACAAGAAGAAGACACACTTTCCTTCCCATCTCCCCCACCCACATTAAATGAGTTTGAAATGTTACATTACTATGTTGATTGTGGAGGTTGGGCTAATGGAGATAATTCTATAGACTTGGTAGAAACTCAAGATAATGGGCTAGTTATCAAAGAAAGTAAACATACCATTTATGTAGAATTGAATCAATCATGGGTTCCAAACCAACTCAAAAATTAAAAAAAAATCTCAAATTTCCTATTCACATTGTTAAGGAAAGACTAAGGAATACAAAGGACAATGAAATTCATTTGAGTTGACAATCTCAACTCCTAAAAACATATGATTACATGAAATTTTTGGTGGAGCAAGAGAAAATGAATAAAAAAATTAAGAGTTGAATGTGAGAAAGAGAGAACAAATATAGGAGAGAAAGGTAACACAAATTGTTTCAAGTGAATTTAAGGAGCAATAAAAGTTAGATAGAGACCTTCAACGACATGAAAGAGAAGAGTGTATAATATTATAAAGGAAAGAAAAGAAAATGGTGCAATAGAGGATCCAAAGGGACAAATAAATTGAGTTGGTAAGGAGGGATTTAGATAGAAGAATACATTTAAGTAATCCACTAAACCCTTTACCTAAACATCATGAATTATTTAGGGATATGATGAAAGTTCATGCCCCTTGCTATTCTAGTGCAATGAATTGTATAGGTCTAACCCCATCTCATGTAACTAGCACTCGAATCCCACCAACAAGGGAGGAGGACATGGGTGGCCATATAAGTTTGTCAAGAAACTAGGCAACAACAAGCTTATCACATCAAGTCCATTGTTCTTCCCCCATGGTTTGAGTGAAAAGAGTTGTCTATTTTTTCACTATAATCATTATACACAAAAAAGTTTGATATTGTTGCTTAGGGAGGAATGTTTTTGTATTTTGTATCTGAGATAAAGACACCTTTTTTTCTTGCCACGTGTGTAGTGAGGTAACAAAGTTAAAAATATGTATTTCATGGGTGCCTGAGTTAGTTTCCATTTGGAGGATGACAAGAAAAAGAAACTTCACATTTTCTTATCATTCTAAATGTTGATTGAAGGTGGATCATGAGGATCCCTATTAGCAATTCTAGTTCACTCTAGTACGTGTACACCATGCTGTGGGATCACAAAATGGATGGACATATTTCATTCATTAATAGTAACATTTATCCCTAGTCACTTCACACTCCACTACCAACCTTCCACATTAAATTCAAGCAATAGGCCCTTGAATGCTACTTATTGCAACATTAATCTTCCATTGCCACTTCACTATCAACCCTCTTGTTTTGAAAATATCATTTTGTTTGGCACCATAATTTTTCTATTGCCTTTTCCCCATGGGTTGAGTGAAAAGGGATGTCATTTTTTTTACTACAATCATTATACACAAACAAGTTTGATATTGTAGCCTAGGGAGACATGTTTTTTGCATTTTCTATGTTGGTTGAAATCATCAATTCTATATTACAAATTTATGTTTGAGGGATATGATGAAAATTTATGCCCCTCACTATTCTAGTGTAATGAATTGTATAGGTCTGACCCCATCTCATGTAAATAGCACTCCAATCCCACCAACAAGGGAGGAGGACATGAGTTGCCGCATAACTTTTTCAAAAAACTAGGAAACAACAAGCTTGTCACATCAAGTTCATTGTTCTTCCCCCGTGGTTTGAGTGAAAAGGGTTGTCTATTTTTTTACTATAATCATTATATACAAACAAGTTTGATATTGTTGCCTAGGGAGGCATTTTTTTTGTATTTTTTATGTGAGATGAAGACACCTTTTTTCTTGCCACGTGTGTAGTGAGGTAACAAAGTTAAAAATGTGTGTTTCATAGGTGTCTGAGTTAGTTGCCATTTGGAGGATGACAAGAAAATAAACTTCACATTTCTTATCATTCTAAATGTTGATTGAAGGTGGGTCATTAAGATACCTATTATCAATTCTATATCACCCTAGTACGTGTACACCATGTCATGGGATCACAAAATGGATGGACACATTTCATCCATTAATGGCAACATTTATCCCTAGTCACTTCACACTCCACTACCAACCTACCACATTAACTTCAAGCAATAGGCTCTTGAATGCTACTTATTGCAACATTGATCTTCCATTTCCACTTCACTATAAACCCTCTTTTTTTGAAAATATCATTTGTTTTGGCACCATAATTTGTATATTTCCTTTCCAAATGGATTGAGTGAAAAGGGATGTCTATTTTTTTTACTACAATCATTATACACAAACAAGTTTGATATTGTAGCCTAGGGAGACATGTTTTCCACATTTTCTATGGTTGAAATCGTCAATTCTATATTAAAAATTTATGTTTTCCATTTTCCAATTTAAAATATGTTAATATATCCAACCAATAGAATTTTAGATATATGTCTTCCATTTGTCAATGAAACGCTTTTTCTAATTTTATAATGATGCATGACAACTATGAATCCCAAATGCTCAATATAAAACTTGTAATTGATTTGGTTGAATGCTTGTTTGTCTTGAAGTATTAAATTTTTGTCCTCTTGTTTGGTCTGTAATTGAAGTTGAATTGTGTGGATTGATTCATGTGAGATGAATGAATGAATTTTATGGATGTTTACAAAAATAATTTTGTAATAAGTTTTACAATTGATTGATTTATGTTCTCTTGTGTTTGAAAACTTGTTTGGTGAAACATAAACCTTTTAGCGTGGTGCTTGCATGTATTCATGGGGGAAGAGAATAGTAGTTGGGAAAATATCACTTGATAAAATTAAGTTGATGAGGAGATATGGGGCATATCTGTTTGTTTGTTGGGACACTTGGCAATGCATTTCCTTTATAAAATATTTTATATTAGAAAAATAGTAATTTATTATAGGTGGTCCCTTCATGTGTAGATGGGACAATTGATATGTTTTTTATTTTAAAGTGTCATGTATCCAGGGCAATTAAAGTGTTTCTTTTCCATATATCATGGACTTAATATTAGAATATGGGTTTTAATGTTTTGAATAGGGAATGTGTATATTATTCTCAGCTTGTAATGGATTATCTCTCATTCACATACATTTTAAACCCCAAGAAAAGTTATGATTTTAGTTTTAATAACATTTTTTGTATAAAATTAGATTGTTATTATGTTCATGTGCATGAGAGCATGTGATTTTCACTTACCTAGAGGTGTTATACTCTAAATCAAAACCTATTTAAAATATAAACCCTACATCACAAAAGATGATTTATGCAAACCATATTTCCCATAATGTTCCTCAAACCCTACATTGTAGAAATCCGTAGTTCACCAAATGTAATTAAAACTTAAACCCTTAGATCATGAAACAAAATAAATGAAATCCTTAGCAAAATTACACCTAAAGAAATCAATTTAAGCACCTTAAACACAACAAAAGCTAAATATTATATCCCAAAATGGTTAGATTTGAAATTTTACATCACAAAATATGGTTTATCTAAAAAATAATAAATTAAGAAAACTACTCAATAGATGTTAGCCCTACATCCTAACACTTAATCCCAAACCCTAGATCTATGCATTAGATATAAACCCCCACTTCTTGTAAATCCTAAACATTTCAACAAGTAATGTTAATAATTTATGTCATTTTAAGTTTTGAATTTAATGTATCTCATGCTCATATAGTTGTAAACCTAAAGAGTAGTTGATTGTAAGTACAATCCAAATTCACCCACAAGTTTAACAATACATTTTTTTAGTTTGAGTAACATAGGTGATTATAAAGTTAGACTGTTACATCTTTACATGTATGAGAGAAGGTGATTGTAACTTAGCCTAAGGTTTTGGATAGTAAGCTTACATATGTCCATGTCTATCAGAAGCAAACCTAATATTTAGGTTAAATGTCTTAATTATTCTATACTGGGCCATATAGGGTGTTTCAATGTATGAAATCTTAGATGTAAACCCTGAATCTTAAATTGACATAGTTTCTAAACCATAAATGGTAAAATTATAGACATTAGGGTCAAATCAAGGGCAAATGGCCATGGCAGATACAAATTCTAAATTTTACAATTGTATGGCCACTAGAGATGAAATTTGATATGAATCTTAGATGTAAACTTGAAATGGTAAAATTATAAACCAAAAATGATACAAAACTAAAACAAAAATGATGGTTCATTTCCTTGGTGAGGTTTAATAACGTCACCTTGAAGTAATTGAAATACATACATTGGCATCAAACATAAGCAATGCAGTGGAAGATTAATGCTACAATATGCAACATTGAAGGGCCTATCACTTGAAGTTAATATGATGGGTTAGCAATGGAGTGTGAGGCAACTAGGGATCATTTTTAACATTAACAGATGAAATATCTCCATCCATTTTTTAGTCCCACAACATGATGTATGGTAGCACTTTAAAAATAATTGTGGTTCTTGATATTATTCCCCAATTTTTGAGCTTTTTGGTAAGTTTCAATGGTTAGGGCATGACAAGTCTATGTCTAGGGTCTCTTTTATATCTTAAACCCTTGGAAAAAATGCTAGGTACTAATTTCCCATTGCACTTTTCTTCTAAAAATCCATTCACTTGTAGTAGTTGGTTCCTGGTTGTTCAAGTTATAACCTATGTCTAGGTCGTCATTCATTAAAACTGACCCCTTGGTTCCTTTTCACTACTTAAGCCTATACTTTAATATTATTCATTATACGCATATGTCATTGTCCATGATTTTATTAAATTTGGACCCTCTCCTTTACCTAGTCATGTTAAGTTGTATTAAAACCACATGCTATAAGTTAAGCACTTAAGTTGTTCATGGGTTGAGTCTTAAGACATGCCTTCATTCTGATTAGTTTTGCCATTTCATTGAGATTTTTGGGTGGACCCATAGCAGGCTTATGGAAGAGCAGGAGATTGACACCTGGCATGGAAGTGACATCACACTATCTAAAATAGTCAATAGTTGCCACATGGCACAATTCTATGACCTTTACGCCATTTCATGGGGTGCTTTATTAAGGTTTTGATCAAGGTTGCAAAACAATGGGAAGCTACCACATGTTTGTATCTAATCCATTTGATGAAAAATGTAGATTGTTGAGGGGAGGTGGAAATTTTTCATAGAATAAAGGTTTAATGGGCAATCATCTAGTGCCACTTGGCATGATCTAGAGGGGTTCTATAGTTATGTGAGCCTTCATCTGCCATTTTATTTCATGACCGTAGAAGCACAAAAGGTAGCCACATGGACACTGTTGACTCATTCCTTTGGCATTGAACCTTTAGCTAAGTTGTAAAGAAATTCCAAATGGATTGATCTCATTGGCCCATGATCCTTTCATCATAAATAAAATATTTTCAATTTTGGCTAACCAATCAACGTTGTTCAATCAAGTCTTTTACATGGAGATACACAACCCATGTTCAAACTTAAAAAATGGGTAGTTACATGATTTGGCTCATGTGAGCTAAGAGTAATGGAAGACATGATGACTTTTAGCCATGAAAATTAATTATTCTCCCCATAAAAGCTTCAATCTAAGCATTTGAACACTTCACCAAAGAATTCAGTGCATCTAGAGAGAGGAATTTGGAGGATTTGAAAGTGTTCTTATGTCAAACTAGGGTTTTCATGATGTAAAACCAATAAGTGCATATGATATCCTAATTTTTGCTCAAATTTCCTATTGAATCGCTTGTTGTTATTTTTCAATTGTGTTCTAGAGCTTTATCTTGAGCTAGGGTACCTTTGTTTGCATTCAATTGTCTAAAAATTGCCCTAGTTATCATTTGAATTTGCATAGAACACCCTAGTACTTTCTATAAACCTTAGTTTCTTCAAATTCAACCACAAAATACCTCCCCCACAAGCCCAAGATTTTTCCTCCTCCCAAAATAGGGAAATTCATGATGATTTAGTAGCCCATCTTCCAGGTTCAACCACTTTGAAAATTAAAGTTCAATGCTCAAGAATTGCCAAGGGTTTAGTGGATAAATTCCATGGGTGCAAAGATATTGATATCCCTCTATCTAGTTGGTCACTCTTTTACCACTAGTATGACAAAAGGAATTTTGATGCTCCCATGTCCAATGTATGGAAATTTGACCCAAGGAAATTGGTGGCCCCTAATGTTTTCATGGATGTCAACATGTTGAAGACCATTGTTGCAAACTATGGTGAAATAGTTAGGATAGTTAGAACTAGAGGGGGTAGTGTTATGGTGATGATTGATAAGCAATAATCTCACAAGTCTTTAAGCTTAACCTTTTCGCAAACAAGCCCATAGATTTTGAAGCCTTTAAGTAGAAATACAATCAGAACAAAAGCACTTATAAAGCAGTCCCATTGCTAAGGTTTAGGGTAAAGGGCCACAATGGAAAATGTATTAGTCTCACCTAATGAGAAAGATTCCTTCAAAGTGGAAAACTTTGAGAATTATTTCACTAAGACTTATTATTCATTGTGCCAAATTCTTGCAATGGACAAGCTTGAGAGAACCCCCATTTACCTTTTGTTCATGGCTGCTAACATCTAGAATGTCATGTTGAATGAAGAATTTGATTTTACAACCTACATCGTTGATGTCATCCACAAGGGGTTAATGTATATTACAAATGGTAAATAGGAAATCAAGTTTTTGTGGCACTCCCTCCTTTGTCACATGTTTTTATATAGAGGAAGAAAAGAATTTAGTCATGCACTACAAATTTGTGATTGTAGTGTAAGAAATTGTATACCTTTACAATTTCACACTTTTTTTGGGTCCCTTAATTAATTATAATTAATTAAGCTTCTAATTTGTCAAATTATACATTCCAAAGCCTTATTTTGCTTGTTTTCTAAAAGGGAAAACTACATTTAATTAATACAATTGATATTTTAATCACCCCCAAATGAATGTGTGCTAGACTTTTGGGCCAAGATCCATTCACCCTTAGTCCTAGGTCCCAAATTTTAATATATTTTTGGTGATATTTTAATGATTCAAATTCAATATACAATGGTTGGATTTTGGAATCTACTTTTTAGGAAATTAGATAAACACCTAGAAATACTTAGTCTTTTTATCTATTCAAATCTAACACTTAATAAGCAACATTATCAAGACTTCATACAAACAAATATTATTGTCAAGACCATTCAAGAGTAGTTCTTTCAATAATTTATTGCACCATTCAAGATCCTATCATGTTCAATTTTATGTGTGTTCATGTCATCTTGTGAAGGCTAATATGCATTGTTGATCCTAAAGCATCCAAGCATTCAAGTATCCAACAAATCAAGTAAAGCAAGATCTGATTCCTTGGAGTGATGTGTGTGATTTCAATAAGGGAAGCCATTAAAGGTTTGGTGAGTTGTATAAAGAAAGTGTCCATTCATCATTCCTTCCATTTATTAATTTTCATTATCATTCTATCAAGGTTTAATTACCAAACATTGGTTTTGCTAAGGCAAACCTCCATTCAAAACAAATAATTTTTCCTCTCTCTGTATGTATAGATTATAGATTGAAGAAGGATTGAAGAGATCTCAAGGAGAAATTTTTCAACATTGCATAAGTTTCCACCATTGTTTTCAAGCCACAAAAACTCAATTGTATATTTTATTTCTGACTTTCTAATAATGGGACATGTGTCAAATTGAAGCCAAGATCTAGTACTAGAGGATTGCCAAAGCTTTTTTTGGACACCCTGTTCAAGACCCATTCATGCTAGGGAGAATGTGTTCTTTAGTAGTGCTCAAAATTAATTTTTAATGCTAGGTACATGTGTCCAGACCCTTCTCATATCTTCCTACAAACTGTGATTTTCATTTTTGTAGCTTCAAGATCTTGCATTTCATCATCTAGGTCATATTATTCATTAGGTTTAGTTGCATCAAATCATTTCCATTTAGTTCCAAATCGTACTCTCCTAAGAAACCTAGAGATTCAAGTGAGATTGGCTCACCTTAGGGTTGAAGGTCAATCTCTACACTTTGTAATATCTTGGTTTCAATGAAATTTTGGAAGAAGGACATCATTAGTTCCTAGGTTCTTTGTATGAAGGACCTAGGACACCCTATTTTTATCATTCCCCCTTTTCTCATCTTTTCATTTTGGTGAACCCGACGAGAAATTTGGTAATGAAATTTTTGTTGTGCATCATAATTTTTTTAATCCTTTGTCTTCTTGTGGAAAATTTTCATTGTTCTTCTTTTGGCTTGAACCCATGGAACCTATAAATCCTCATGAAGACTTCTTTTTCAAATCCTATCAAAAGTTCGAAGCAAAGTGCATAACAAAATTATCTCTTAGAAATATTCATGATTTCATGACTATTTCTCCTCCCCAACCTATCATTGATGAATCAAAATCCCTTCCATGTAACCAAGACAAGTCCAACATAGTTCATCCACCAATTTTTTACAAGAGACCAAGAGATAACAATACAAATCCTTTGATGCCTCCTAAGATCAAACAAGTTAACAAACCTAAATAGAAAGTGGTTTCCCAACTCTCAATGGTTCCTTTCGTTCCTCCCTTGCGGGAAGAAAAAAACCTAATCATTGATAAACCCGCTCCTACACCATCACAACTTGAAAATTGTGCAAGAAGAAACCAAAATGCTAAAGAGCATAGGCATAGACATTGTGTTATTGGTCATCAGTTAGAAGAAAAGAACAAACCAACAAACCAAGATAAAAAACTAACACAAACAAAGCATGATGATTCTTCATCTTTGCAACAACAAAAACATGAGCTTACAATGGACATTATCATTAGACCTCTTGTTGTGATTAAATTGGATGATGATGATGAGATTGTTAATATTGATGAGGAAGTGCATAATGAGCTAAATTTGTTATTTTCCTCTTCCATAAACTTAGATGGGTGCAACCATGATGATAATCCCCAAAAGAGTGGATTACCATGTGTTGAACTTGATGATTGTCCTAGTACGACACTCATTATTTCCCCTTTGGCTAGTTATTCTCGTTCTGCATATGATGAACAAGATTGGGATGCACTAGTACAAAAACAACAATATATGATTAAAAAAATACTAAAAACTGCATATAAATGACTAAGCATGATCGCGTGAATATTAGTAGTTTATTGCCAGTCATTTATAATGTGACCAAATTGATGACTAAACTGGTTATAGTCATAAAATTTATTGGTTGTTTTGATTCATTGATTTGGTAGTATATTTAGTTGTTGATTTAGTCATTGATTTTTGTAATCTGGTCACTTATTTAGTCATTTTTTATTCACTGGTTTCTATCCATTAGTAGTGTATTTAGTGTGTGAGGTAAAATATACAAAGTGAACAAGATCACACAAGCAATGAAACGTATTACATTAAATAATCGAATCATAAAACTAATTTAATTGCAAGCAAAGCTAATTCCCTAAAATTGTTCCATTGTTTCCTATCTTTAGGGATTCATTAAATCATATTGACTCTCAAATTTGTATATGCACTATGACTATTAGAATGGCAACTGGAGGAATGGAATGTTGTAGAATGAAAGAATCTAATTCCTACATGATGATAAGCTATGTGATTTGTTGAATGATACTATGATATTAAATGTTATAAATGATAATGGTGATATGATAGTGGATATGATGCTACAAACTATAATGCAAATGCTATATAAAGCTACTTTGATTTAATGAAAATGAAGCTATGAAACTAAGCCATGATTCTAAAATAAAATGCTTCTACAATGAAAATTGCTAAATGCTAAATTACTCTAAAATCTCTATGCTTGAACTCTAAATGCTCTCATAGAATTTTTGCATAGTAAGTTTACTCGAGATGGGATTGCAAATGTTGTAGCAAGAGGTTGTATTTATAGGATTTCCAAGGCATATTGTGATGTGGCATGATTCAACAGTCAAGATTTTAGTTTGAAAGATGAACGGTAGAGGATAAAGAGGTTAGAGGGAATTATGGAGGATGTTCCCTTTAGTAAAACACTTTGCCAAGTGTTGAAGGGAATCAATGGAGGAAGAGAGCCATGTGTCTCCAAGTTTGTTTCAAGTTTGTTGAGGATAATTCTAATTTAGAAATTAGATTTATTTAAATTCATGAGACACAAGGTGAGGTGGATGATGAGGACACAAGGTGAGGTGGATGATGAGGCGGCATGAAGTTAGAATGTTATGTAGAAATGTGACAAAATTGAATTTAAAAATCCAAATTTAGTGAGAGGGACTTAATAAAATAAAACAAATTAGTTAGATTTGTTTATTTAATTAAATCATGAAGAAAATTATTTTAGAAGAATTTAAGAGAGTGAACTATATAAATATATTTAGAATTTATATATAAGTAGATGAATTAAGAGGGTTTATTAATTAAATAGCTTGTATTTAATTAATTGATTATCCTGACCAATTTTAGGTGTACACATTTTGCCCCTCTTTGAAGTGATGTGTTTACACATTGCTTCAAAGAAAAATTTGTTGGTGATGCTAACAAAATAATAATAATATGCCCCAGACACTGATTTTTGAGTGATGACGGATATATGCCCCCTCGAGAGATAAATCAAGGAATTTTTTGAATTTTTGGATATTTTTGGATATTTTTGAAATTTGATGATGATTTTATGATTTTATGACATCTCAACGATTTATCTCCCGAAAAATGATGTCAAACCTGCCAATTTTGATGAATTGATTAGTTAAGCCCTTTTGAAAAATAAAATAAATCAATCCCATAAAAATCCCACTTAATTAGCCTTTAAAAGGTTAAAAAGATGTGACTAGAAGTTCATTTGTGCATTTTTAGTTTGAAATTTGAGAGTGATTGAGAAAATTTTGAGCAAGATGGTGATTCCCTACCACACACACTGATTTGAGCGTGTGTGACATCACAACCGCCCGGCAACATATGGACCTCTAGTACGTACCCTAAAAAACCTCCTCGTGAATTTTGAAATTCATTTTTCCCACATTTTTTCATGTTTAAATTTTTCTTTTCACGTTTTAGTGCATAGGATCACCGATGTAGCGCATTGAATGACTATTGTAGCACATCTGGTAGATTAGCGCATAGGGTTAGTTTTGTAGCGCATTCATAGAGGGATTTAGCACATCTAGGGAATTAGTGCTTAGAGCCAAATTTTTGGCACATACGATAAATGTTCTAGCGCATGGGGTTTATTAGCGCATAGGTCATTGTTGTAGCACATAGAATCATTTAGCGCATTGATATAGCGGTTTAGCACATTGATCAAATTTGATGGTGTATTTGGTAATTCAATGCATTGAAACCCTATTATGGCACATCCATGAAATTTTCTAGCACATCAATGTTTTTAGCACTTTGAGTCATTGTTTTAGTGCATCGAGGTTAGATTATTGAATTTTTAGATTAGACTCCTTGATTTTGATGATTGTTGATTGTGCTATCCTTTGATTTGATGATGATTGATGATGTTGATAGATTAGATGATGATTGACCTCATGATAGGATGATGATTATTGACCTCATGATAGGTGAGGATCAATGATAGATTGATGATTGACCTCATGATAGGCGAGGATCAATGATAGATGCTCATGAGATTTGATCAAAATCTCATCAGAGCTGATTAGATTGATAAGTTGATTGATGCTAATTGATTATTTTGTTGATTTGTGATATGTTGTGATGATAGGAGCCTTCATCAGTCCTACAGATTCAGGAGTGCTTCCCGAGGACCTAGGAGTTGATTTTGCATTTAGATCAAGTTGATCTAAATGTGATTGGTTGATGTGAGCTGACTTCACTAATAGATATGCCCCAGTATTAGATTAATAGGGGGATTTTGACCACATTAGTAGAGAGATGGAAAAGTGATCATAACACCTTCCACTTACCTACCAGTGACCCTGGAGGATGTTTACTACATTTTGAGGATTCCAGTTGTCAGAGAGTTGGTAGTTTATGATTCGACTGAGCAGGGAGGCACTAATGCACTTTAGAGATTTTTCAAGGATGATTAGATTTACGATTACAAGATCCCATGATGAGAGATGGTTGATGCATATGTGACATTTCCATGTGTGCTTGTTGGTTTTATTGGAGGATTTATATGTACCGATTGTAGGTCGAAGGGACTTTTAGTTGGATGGGGCCAGATACTCAAGAGTATGATCACACAGGGTAATAGATATGCTTAGGGATGTTACATGCTTGCCAATTTATACCATGATCTATATCAGGTGGTCTATCTCAGAGGGGCTAGTTTATCAGCTAGAGTTACACTGTTGCAGAAATGGGTGTGGGAGCATATAGCCATCACTCGTCTAGTTGCAAATAGACATTTTCCAATAGGGAGGCCATATGTTCATGCATATACAAGTCCAATTCTCTAGCCTAAGTTGGGTAAAATAGAGTATTGGATGATCTTGAGATAGTGACATGGTAGCCCTACTTAGACTGCGAGCAATGGCCAAAGGATGATACTAAGATGCCATTTTTGTGCTTGTCAATGTACCTGATTGGTAGGACACAATTTATTATTGAGAGGTTTCTACTAAGGAGGGTACTATGAAAATATGGAAGGGTACAGGGAATTCCCTAGGGAGTTGCTCATTATGCACAGCGATGGATTGATCTTCTAGATTGGGGACCCACTTTTTCCTATGATGTTGTAGTTGAGGAGTACCAAGGTTTACAAGCCATTATTTGGGATTATCATCTAGAGGCCATAGAGGCTCCTATATCTGAGTATGCAGAGTACCTCTTCGCACATCTCTTCCCATGGATTTAGAATCTAGATGAGTCAGTGCCATTGTTGGATGATGAGGAGAGGGAAAAAATACATGGACGCAGGTGAAGGAGAGGAGGAGATGAGGAGGAGGTGAAGGCGGAGAGCAGTGATGATGGAGATGAGGATGGAGATGGAGGAGGTGGAGATGGTGATGGGGGTGATGGTGGTGCGGGTATAGTGATAGATGTATGAGACTTTAGAGTGCCTTGGAAGAGGTGATCAAAAAAAAAATTGATTTTTTTGTTGTCACTAAGATGCCTATTTTCTAGGTTTTCATCAGAGTGACCATTTTTTTAGGGCATTTTCTAATTTTTTTGTATTTTTTTAGGAATTTTTACCGATGCACTGGATGAACTAGGTGTAGAACTTCTTGAGATGCAGGTTGTTGATGGGTTCATCAAAAAAATCCCCTTTAGGCATAGACAACTGATATGCTCCTGATCTAAAGACTGATACAATGGCAAAGGGACCTAGCCAATTTGGTTCAAATTTTCCTTTCTTTTCTCTATCTTGCTGATTTCGAGGATTTTCTTTCAAGACCAAGTCACCCACTTGAAATTTTCTTGATTTTACTCTGTGATTGTAACTTCTGGATATCCTTTGTTGATAGGATTTCATGTGATCAACTATATGTTGTCGACATTCATCCAACAGTTCCAACTCTTGTATCCTAGATACTCGATAATATTCATCTGAAATGATCCCCTTTAGTGACACACGAAGTGATGGTAGCTCAACCTCAATAGGTAGAATGGCCTCTGATCCATATACTAAATCATAGGGTGTGGCTCCTATTGGGATGCGGATACTAGTTCTGTAAGCCGACAAAGCATGATTCAATTGAATGTGCCAATCACGTCCAACATCATTGACAGTTTTCTTTAGGATTTTCAAGATGGTTTTGTTTGAGGCCTTTGCTTGGCCATTTCCTTGAGGATAGTATGGTGTAGAAAACCTATGTTGGATATGAAACCTCTCACAAATTTATTAGACATGTTGATTCTTGAAAGGTCTACCATTATCTGTGACAATGGATTGAGGAATGCCATACCAACAGATGATATAATTCAAGATGAAGGATGCAATTTTTTTTCCTGTGATGGTGGTTAAAGGAACAACTTCAATCCACTTCATAAAGTACTTTGTGGTTGTGATGATGAACTTGTGTCCATTGGAAAATGACAAATGAATCTTTCCTACAAGATCCAATCCCCATTGATAAAAAGGCCATGTTGATGCAAAAGGTTGTAATTCTTGTGCTAGTGCATGTATCAGGTTTCTATTGATTTAACATTTTTGGTACTTCTTGACAAACTGAAAAGACTCCTCCATATTCAGTCAGTAATACCCCAAATGTACGAGTTTTTTTAGCGATAGTTAGACCACTTGAATGTGTGCCATAAATACCTTCATAAAGCAGTTTCAGCTTTGTTACATTCAAGACACCGAAGGAGAGTACCATCTAGACCTTGTCGATAAAGTACATCGACTATTAGGGTATGTTGAGTTGCTTGTTGAATAAAGTTTAATTTATAGTTTCAAGATAAATCTGGTGGTAGAGTATTTTCTAGTAGATAGGTGTAGGTTTTCCTGTAGATAGAAGCATCTATAGAAGAGAGGAAATGGTCACCATAACATCAACAGCTTTGTTGTCCCCTCTTAGAATCTACTCAAACTTTATCTCCATAAAGTACTTTTTGAAATCATCCACCATTTTCTTATATGGCATCATTTTTTCATCTTTTTTTGGTAATCATCATTCACCTAGTTTATGACTAGTTGGGAATCACCATAGACTTGCAATTCTATGATCTTCCATTCAATTGCTACTTTGAATCTAATGATGAATGCCTCATACTCGATTATGTTGTTAGTGCAAGAAAACATCAGTCTGTAGGACTTTGGAATGGTATATCCTTGAGGCGTGACAAACAAGATTCCCGCACTTGATCCATGTTGTGTGTAAGAGCCATCAAAATATAACATCCATTGTTGTGTTGATACTATAAGGACATTGGCATCTGGAAACTCAATGCTCGTGGGATGATCATCTTGTAATGGTGCTTCAACTAGTTGATCCACTATGGCTTGACCTTTGATTACTTTCCTATCCACATACTGGATATTAAACTTGCTCGATATCATTACCCACTTGGCTAGTCTTCCTGTAAGGGAAGATTTGTTGAGTAGATACTTCAATGGATCAATTTTAGTTGAGTTTGATGGTGTGAGTTAGCATGTGGTGTCTTAGTTGTTGAGTGACAAATACTACTGCTAGACAATCTTTTTCAATAAATGTGTAGTTGATCTCATAGCCATTCAAGGTTCTACTAATGTAATAAATAGCCCTTTATTTTCCCATAGAATCTTCCTATGCCAATAGAGCACCCAAAGATACTTTTGTTGTTGCTATGTAGAGTAATAGTAGTTTTCCTTTAGTTGGCAGTACCAGTATTGGTGGTGACATCAGATACTATTTTAGTTGATTGAAAGTTGCTTCACATTTTTCATCCCATTTGAACGAAACATTCTTGTGTAACAAATGATTAAAAGGATGAGTTTTATATACCAGTTGTGTGATGAACCTCCTGATAGATTGGAATCATCCTTGTAAAGATTTGAGTTGGTTGATATTCTTAGGAGGAGGCATCTCCATGACTTTGACCTTCACTGGATGCACCTCAATGCCTTTAGCTAATACTATATATCCCAAAAGTTTAGTTGATGTCACACCAAGTACACATTTCTTGGGGTTTAACCTTACATTGAATTTATCCAACCGAATGAATATTTTGTCTATAATTTCTAGATGTCCCTCTCTAGTGAATGATTTTTCCAACAAGTCATCTACATAATCCTCCATAAAGGTATGCATCATGTCATGAAAGATGTTGATCATCGCTCGTTGATATGTGGCTCCAGTATTTTTCAATCCAAAAGGCATTACATTCCAACAAAATGTGTCCCATGGACATGTGAAGGTTGTTTTATTTTTATCTTCGGGTGCTATATGTATAACCCTAAAATTAGTCAACACATTTAATTAATTAAATACTAGTTATTTAATTAATATTTTGACTATGTATAAATAAATTCTCAATTTATTTATTTTGTTCATATTTTTTAATTCCTCAAATCTAAAATCGTATTCTTCTAATTTAATTAAATAAACAAATTTCATAAGCTTGTTTTATTTAATTAAGTTTCACTAATCCCAAATTAGGAATTCAAGCACATTTCTACAACTTTTCATGCCACCTCACCAAGGTCACATGAAATTAAATAATTAGAATTATCTCCAACAATTTTTTAAACACATGGCTTATTCTTCACACTTCTTCAACAAACTTTGAACACATGGTATTTTTCTCCCACACTTGATTCCTCCATCCATTTGGCATGTTTTCTTTGGTCAAGGGATTCATTCATCCATTTGGCATGTTGTCTTTGGTCAAGGGAACATTCTTCTTGATTCTCTCCATCTCCACCATTCATTCCTCTTGTTTGAATTTGGACCGTCAATCATTGCCACATCACAAGATGCTTGGAAAATCCTATAAATACAACCCTTGGCCATTGTATTTGGAATCCACATTTGAGTAGAGTTATCATTCAAGAATATCATTTGAGAATTGGAGCATTTTGGAGTCTTATAGTTGCATTTCATATCATGTTTCATTTCATAGTTACATCTTAGAATCACACTTTGCTTTATAGTTGCATTTTATACCATGCATTGCTTTATAGTTGCATTTTAGATTAGCATATTCATAGTTAGAATTTGAGCATATACAGAATCATATTAGCTTCATATCATAGCATTTATATTGTATAATCTAACATCATTACCCATTCATCATAATATCCATTATCATTTTCATCATATAGTTTCATGTAGGAACTTAATTGGCTTGCATGTTGAATATTATCTCTTTTCTCAAGTAACCATAGTGCACATAAAAATTTGAGAGCCAAATAACTTAATAAATCCTTGAGAATAGAGGACAATGAAACATTCTTAAAGATTTGTTTGACTGCAAAATAGAGTAGTTTATGTGATTCAAATCTTTTATATAATTCATCTCATTGGTGTTTGTGTTGATTTACTACCTCTCCCACATTTCACACACACATAAAATGGCACCCACCGTGGTGTAATACCCTATTTCTAACAATTTTTTAGGAAAATTTCTTGTAAACAAGCTAGACGTGATGTTTTAGTGCAATCGTTAGTTCTTTTGGCGAATACGACAAATCTTTCGGTGCATACAACTTCTATTTTGGTGCATCCAAGGAATCTTTCAGCACATCCAGGGTCTATTTCAGTGCATACGACATTTCTTTCGGTGCATCCAACAAATTTTTTAGTGCATACAGGGAGTGTTTTACTGCATTCAGTCTTTTCTTTAGCACATTCAATATATGTTTTAACACATCGGGTTGTTCTTTTAGTGCATTGAGTAGTTATTTTAGCACATTGGTTAGTTCTTGTAGCACATTAATGTTTTAGCGCATGTGATGACTGTTTTAGCGCATCTGTTTAAATTTGCAAAATTTGAGAACTAATTGGTATTTTCTGCTTGCAGGTACTTTTATACGTTGGTTAAAGACAAATTTATCAAACTACTAATGATTTATGCAGGGATTGGAGTTATTTAATGCTTTCTTTTGGTTAAGATAGGCATCTAGCTTAATTAAGAAGGATAAAGAACACCATGTCTTTCGTGCTTGATGAATGGTAGGAATATGCTCTCCCCTTAACTGTCTAACCCAAAATCTAGACCCATTCACTTTTGTTTTATCCTTAGAGGGCCTTCCTTGTGGGAAAAAGTAATCACCCAAGGGAACAGCCCAACCAATAACATGCTAAAGCCAAGCAACTTCCAATCAGGATATAAATGTGGGTACTTGGGGAAAGTTCAAGTATCACAAGGATTGTTTTTACAAGAAGGGTAGTAATGGTCTCTTGTCATATGGATGATCCCCCATGAATGAAATGCTTATACTAGAACCCTTTTTTGTAGCAAGGCCAAAATCCTTATTCTATTTGTTGGTGCAAGAATGGTTGTTTTGAAGCCGTCCCACATTTTTGTGGCTTTTAGTAGAGATGAGAAATATGTCATGGGAGATTCATGGGTATTGATGCTTCATTGCCTCGTAGAAGTGAGTGTCGTGGAGGGGAGCCAGTGGGGTCAAGCATCTAATCATCCACTATAAGTAAGCACAACTAGAGTAAAATTCAAGTGGGAATTCAACAAATATTGTCCTACACAGCCTTAAGTTGTAGATGCTTGATGTGTTTTACCAATGTGTTTTTAAACAGATTTCAAACAAAAATGCCACATGTTGAAAGTGAAAAACTTGATTCAAGAAAACATCCATTGAAACAACCAAGTCTCTAACTAAAAAATTTGAAAAATCAAACAAACTTCCAAAAAACTACATCATTTTCCCAGTTCAGCGAAATTCGTTGTATTTTCTAGTGCATACGTGTAATCTTTTAGCACATTTGACTATTGTTATAGTGCATCTGTGCAATTTTCCAGTGCATTCATCCTTTGTTCCAGTGCATATAGTTGATCTTATAGTGCATCTGAGCATTTTTCCAGTGCATTTACCCAATCTTATAGTGCATATGTGCATTTTTATAGCGCGTCAACCCTCTACTTTAGCACATACAAGCAATCTTATAGAGCATCTATGCACAATTTTATGGCACATCCGTCCTCTGTTTTAGTGCATTTGTCAAATATTTTAATGCATCCGGGATCTATTTTAGTGCATCTATAAAATGCAAAACCCCAGAGTTAAACTTGTCCCTTGTTTCATAGTTTGAAACAAAATTTTAGAATCTTCTTCAGTCCAGAAGCATTCCTTAGGTACCATAGAGTCTAAAGTTGTTAAATTTGACCTCTACAAGTGGAATTCTTCAACCTAATCCAATATCTAACATCTCAAAGTTCCAAAATCATCAAACTTATCACACCTTTGATTATTAAGCCTAGTTTCATCATCAATATTTGTCATCCTTTCATCACAAAACGAAGCTATATAATCAAATCAAACTTAGTCTCATTAGAATTTGTCATTCTATTTGACTTATTTGTAATCCTCGGCACTCTTCGAAACTTAGATCAAAGTTAAGTGAAAACTATAACACTTGTATTCCCATTCAAACAAGATTACAAAAGAAAAAACTCAAGGAAAAAGGACTTGAAACACACAACCTTGAAACATAAAAAATTGGAACTCAGAGCATCAAAACTCCAAACATTGAAACCCAAAACAGTGAAACAAGAAACACCATGGCGGAGGATGAAGAGAATCCTTTCCATGGAATCAATAACACTGAAGGTGAAGAAATAATCA
Organism: Sequoia sempervirens; assembly: GCA_007258455.2. Lineage (NCBI taxonomy): Eukaryota > Viridiplantae > Streptophyta > Pinopsida > Cupressales > Cupressaceae > Sequoia > Sequoia sempervirens. The sequence continues at coordinate 14,732,069 of VDFB02105785.1, forward strand.
AGGAAGACATTCAACATACTAAACAAGATTCTAATTTCCACAAATGCTTGGAAAAGATTTTTGAAAGAAATGGGGAAAAATATTTACTAATGTTGGCTAAACAAGGTGCCAAATTGTCTAAAGACTTTGATGTTAATCAATTAAAAGCACCTCCAAAACAGCCTAAAAAAGAAACTAAACAAGTGGTTTCCCTAACTCACCAAATGAATAATTTTCAACAACAAATTCTTGATATGCAAAGGGGAACCTCAAAATGATACTTGTTCCAAGACATTTTTCCATATCCATTTGATCAAAGTATCCACCTGATTGCCTTTCCTAAACATTGTGAATTCCCAAAGTATGACAAATACAATGGGAAAACTGACCCAATAGACCATGTGAGGGAATTTAGGACCATGAGTCTTGAATTTGCATATGAAGAAACATACTTGATGAGGTTATTACTGAGAAGCCTAGGTGGACAATGTCTTGAATGGTTCTCCAAACTCACACCACCAATCAACACCTTTGAAAAATTGGTTAACAAGTTCATCACCCATTATTCTTATAACATTCAACATGACATCAACATGAAAGATATTTGTAACTTGAAACAAAAGAAGGGTGAATCGTTCCTTGTATTCTTGCAAAAATGGAGAAGGTTATTTGTAGAATATTCTCGTCTCGTACCTGAAAAGGAAAAGATAGAAATCTTTATTGACAACCTCAATGATGAGATGAGCTACAAGTTAGAATTGCAATGTCCACCTACATTCAAAAAATTGATAGAAAATGGAATAAAAATTGAAGAGGCTTTAATCAAAAGAGGAGTCATCAAAATTTACAATGAAAACAACTCATCAAACTCCTCTAACAACTACAACAGTGGTGACAAATGAAATTTTTGGCAATGAAATAAGAATGTGGGTAACAACGATGGTGTAGTTGAAAACCAAAATGCAAAACTTGTATTCAACTTAATCACAGTTGCCACCAAAACTACTCAAAACAACAACCCACCCAATAACCAAAATGTCAACCAAAGCAACAATCAAGATAATGTTGGATCTAGAACACCATCATATCAACATCCTCAATTTGAAGGAGGTTCACCCCTCTAGGACAATCATTAGAATCAACATTAAAGGAACTTCTCAATGCTAAAGTCATAACATTACCAGAGGCAAGAAATTGGGAACCACAAGTTAAGCCTCCATGGTGGAATGATGCTCATTTTTGTGACTTTCATTGCAACAAAGGACATAAAAACAACGACTGCATGCAGTTGAAGCACTTGATAAAAGACTTGATTGACAACAAGACAATATTTGTAGAAGGACTCTAAAAAAAATGATCATGGAGCGTTCAAGAATCCTCTACCAAACTATGAGAAAGGAGAGTCCTCGTCATCAAATACCAAAGGCAAAAACATAAACTATGTTTATTGTCAGCCTCCTACAATGATTTAACAACTAGGTCGTTGCAGCCGTGATTCAAAGATTGGAAACCTAACCTAAATTTTTATTTCAATCATCATGAAGGTGGATTTAACTTGTCAACCTAGGGACGTGAACTTGAAATGTGCACAAGGAACTCTAAGTAGCCATTTTCATTCTATAGCTAAGAAAGATACAATGTTGAAAGTAAATTGCTTGGAAAGGAATAACATAAATGCTAATCATCAATCAATAACTAAACCAAGCTGAAAAGAATTACAAAGATGAAAATCTGAGAAAACAAACAAGACACTACTTTGTCTGCTTTGGCTGCAAGAACAACCACAAAATGGAATTCTAGTGGCTGCAGGAATAGTCCATGCCAGATTCTTAACTAATTATTGAACGGAAAGTAATACTAAACTAATACTAAGCTAAAGAATGGATTACTCACCAAGTGGGCCCCCTGGATAAGTATCCTCTAAAACTAATGAGAAATCAGATGCTGAAACTTAGAACTTTATTTTATTCACTAGAATTCATGAGTACAAAAGAGTAGCATAACTGTATTGCTTAAAATTTTAGGAGTGCAAGTACAATATTAGATTACACAACCTCTAGAGAAGGAACATCTGATCCTTATTTATACTACCAACTAAACAAGGTAGTCAACTCCATGAACTGGGAGGACACCATTTAGGGAAAATAGAGAAAGTGGAGCGGCAGTTACGCATGCATGGAATCCTATCAGACTTGCATGTCCACATGCAGATTTAGCACTGCAATAATGCACACATTTTATAAACATCAATAAAGACCACTACAAGGCAGTTACATTTGGTTTGCATGGGGAATCTCCTACCGTCATCCTCCTTTGACCTTTGAACAATTCCCTTGCTAAACATTATGGTGCATGCCCAGCTGGCAGTGTCTTCCTCAATTTAGCATCCTCAAATTATATATGCATGGCAATGTTAGTACACACAATAATTGCATATTTGTAATCGCCTTAAAGAACATTCATTAACCACATGCAAAATTAATATAGATAGTCCATATAACATGCCATTATCATTAAAGGTTTGCAAAAATAGAATTAAGCCCAATGTCTATAGTTCTGAGGAAATATCATAAAAGTATTAATACTTAACATCAAATTCCATGATCACTTCAGCAACTAAATCATAAATTCTACCCAAAATTAGACCATAAACTAGGATCATCATTTATGACACCACTATTCTACATATCAAGGTGGTTGATGATCAAACCCATGGAAAACCAGATCTTATTGCAACTGATAACCCAATAAATGATAGCATCATTGAACATGAACAAAACCTCGTTGCAATTGAAAATCATTATCATGATGTCGACACTACCTCACATCAAATCAATGTTATCAAAATTAGAGAAGGACAAAATAATTCACCGATCAATGCAATCACATGAGGACAAGCGAAGGTAACATTGAAAGGAACTACCCCTTCCATGTCCAAAGCAACTAATGTTATCCCTGCAACCAAATTTAACATATTTGATCAGTTGTATAAAATACCCACACAAATATCCATATTAGAACTTCTCAATATTTCACCTACTTATAAGGAAATCTTGGAAAAAGCTTTGGTTGCTACCATAGTACCAAACAATCTAAAGGTTTTCCAATTTCATATTATGGTGGGATATTTGACTGCACCGCACTGCCTATCATTTTCCAAACATGATGATGTATCCATCACCCATACGCACAACACTACCCTCCACATTGAGGTCTTAATCCAAAAGCACCATGTTAAACATGTCCTAATAGATGGAGGAGTTGGCTTGAATATCTACACTTTGAAACTTGTTCATGCACTAGGCTATTCAGAAAATGCTATTCATCCTAGAAGGAAAATCACAATAAAAGCATATGATGATGAGGAGAGATCTTCACAAGGGTTCATAGTGCTACCTATTCAAGTGGGACCAATTGTCAGAGATATAGTATGCCAAGTGTTAGACAAAGAGTTAACATACAACATACTTTTGGGAAGACCTTGGATTCATGACATGCAAGTAGTACCATCCACATATCACTAGTGTTTAAAGTTTCCTTTCAATGGGCAGGAAATCACTATTGCAGTTGACTCAAACAACCCCCAATATTGCAACACCCTCAAGACAACCCAAGATGCTTTCGTACCACACAACAAGGAAGCTCCAACTCATGGTTCATCAAATGAAGGGAAACAACTAAATGCCTTGCCAAAGTGGGTTGAGAAAAAGGACCAATCGAAGGATAAGGGTATCGATGATTCCACTCCCTCAAGTAAAGAAAGTACATCAAATTCTTCATCAAACCAGCCCGAGATAAAGGACCAATCAAAAGAAAAGGGTATTGGTAATCCTACTCCACAAGATCAGGAAAGTCAATTTGAATCCTTATCAAAACAAGTGGCCAAGATCCAATTGAAATACAAAGGCATGGGGGAATACTCATTTGAGAAATCCTTATGTTTATCACAACTTTCATCTTCTCCTAAATCATATGGGCAGCCATCAACATCAAAACAATAATCATTACAACCCACCACACTCTTTGATGGAACCTTTGTGAGAGTAGGCACATTAGTGGATGAGTAAGATGATAAAGAGGTTTTAAACTAGTTATACAAAGATGAAGAATCATCACAAGCATCCACCTCAAGTGTATAGAGCAGTATGGCAAAGGAAAGACAATCTTGGAAAAGATGAGGTATGCGGGAAAAGGTCCTATCAGTAAAAGGAAAGAGGGCATCATAGAACCGATAAGCCAAGGATAAAATAGGACTAGGGTATAGAGAATAATCAAGAGAAGAAACCAAATAGAAAGTTGTTGAAAGAATCCTACAACTACAAGCTAGTGATGATCATGAAACTGATTCAAATGACTATGAGTGGGATTCACTATCTGAAGAGTCTTGTCATGATAAGGAAATTGATGTGATACAAAAGTATACACCCATACATGAGGAGGGTCAAAGTTTAGGTTATAGGCCACTTGAAATAGGATCATAACATATTGATGACTCTAGTGAAGATGATCAGATTCAAAGAAAAATGGATAATTTAGAGGAGAGTTACCTTATAGACATTGACTTCACTATTGGACAATTCAAAGACACTACCATCAGGACCTTCATGGCCTCTGACCTTAGCCAATCTAACGACTCCTTGCCCTTAGTACATCCCAAACTCATAGATTGGGATCAAACTGAGCCGTATAACATCCCCAACTTTTTAAATGATGATTCCATTGTCAACTTCCTTTGTTCTACCAATCCCAAAATAGATTCCACCATTGAACATCGTAATAAAGCTTCCAACCAGGAGAGTGTCAAATTTTCTAGCTACAAAATGAATAATACAGGGAATAGATCTAATGGTGAAAACCATTTAATGGCAATATCAGCAGAACCTTAAATGGCTATGAGATCAATTATACCTTCATTGAAAAGGCTTGTCTAGTAGTAGTGTTTGCTACCCAAAAATTATGACACTACATGCTCACCCATACCATCAAGTTAATATCCAAGATAAATCCACTAAAATACCTTCTTAGCAAAGCTAATCTAACTGGAAGAATAGCTAAGTGGGTCATGATGCTGAGTGAATTTGACATCCAATATGTCGATACGAAGGAAATCAAAGGACAAGCAATCACAAACCAGTTAGCTGAAGCACCATTGCAAGAAAATCATCCAATGAACATTGAGTTTCTAGATGTTCATGTCCTAACGGTGTCAACACAACAATGGGACTTGTACTTTGATGGCTCTTATACACAACATGGATCAAGAGCAAGAATCTTGTTTATCTCACCACAAGGACATACCATTCCCAAATCCTACAGACTAATGTTTCCTTGCACCAACAACACAACCGAATACGAAGCATTGATCATTGGAATCAAAGTAGCAATTGAGTGGAAGATCATAAAGTTACATGTGTATGAGGATTCACAATTGGTCATTAATTAGATAAAAAATGATTATCAAACAAAGGATGACAATTTGATGCCTTATAAAAGAATGGTTGATGACTTCAAAATTACTTTGTGGAAATAAGATTTGAACGGGTTCCCCGAAGTGACAACAAAGTTGTTGATGCCATGGTGACCATTGCTTCTCTCTTACAAATTTTGGAGAAACAAGCCCATTACGAGTTCATGGTGGAAAAACTATTCAACCCATCCTATGACAACCTAGAATCCCAAGTCATCTATCATCTAGCTAAGGCTAACACTTCCATCTACGAAAAAACTATACTTACCTGAAATACAATACCCTCCCACCCGACCTATCTCGAAATCAAAAACAAAACTTCATTCATCAAGCCACTCGACATACCCTTATCATGGATGTCCTTTATCAATGAGCTCTTGATAGAACTCTCCTCCAATGTCTAGAACACGACGAGTCTAAAATGGCTTTATGGGAAGTTCATGAAGGTGTTTGTGGAACTCATTCAAGTGGTTTAACCTTAGCCAAGAAACTCCTATGTTTGGGATATTACTAGCCGACTATGGAGAGGGATTCTTTTTAGTTCATCAAGAAATGCTAAAAGTGTCATATTCATCGCAATCTCATCCATGCACTAGGACAATAATTGCAACCTTTCGCATCGACATGGCCTTTTTGTCAGTGGGGATTGGATCTTGTAGGAAAGATTTATCCATCTTCATCAAATGGACATAAGTTCATTATCACAACCATAGAGTATTTCAAAAAGTGGATTGAATTGGTTCCCCTAACCACCATCATAGGAATACAAATCTCATCATTCATCCTGAACTACATCATTTTTCAATATAGTATCCCTCAATCTATTATCACTGACAATGGAAAACCTTTCAAAAATTAGGATGTTGAAAAACTTTGTGAGAGGTTTCACATCTAGCATCAGTTTTCTACACCATACTATCCTCAAGGAAATGGCCAAGCAGAGGCCTCAAATAAAACTATCCTAAAAATATTGAAGAAAATCGCCAATGGTGTTGGACGTGATTGGAACATTCAATTGAAACCTACTCTATGGGATTATTGAACCAACATCCGCACCCCAACAAGAGCCACACCTTATGCTCTAGTTTATGGGTCAGAATCCATTCTACCTATCGAGGTTGAACTACCATCGCTCTGTGTGTCACTAAAAGGGATTATTTCAGATGAGGATTACAGAGTGTCTAGGTTACAGGAATTGGAACTATTGGATGAGCATCGTCAGCATGCAGTGGATCACTTGAAATCCTATCAACAAAGGATATCTAGAAGCTACAATCATAGGGTAAAGCCTAGAAAATTTAGGTTGGTGACTTAGTCTTGAAATAAAATCCCCATAATCAACAAGATCAAGAGAAGAGGGGGAAATTTGAACCAAAATGGCTAGGTCCCTTTGTCATTGTGTCAGTCTTTGGATCAAGATCATATCAGTTGTCCACACTAGAGGAGGATTTTTTTGATGAACCCCTCAATAGCCTACATCTCAAGAAATTTTACACCTGAATCATCCAGTGCATTGGAAAAAGGTCCTAAAAAATCTCAAAAATATTAGAAAATGTCCTAAAAAAATGCTTGCCTTGATGAAAACTTAGAAAATAGGCATCTTGGTAACAACAAAAAAATCAAAAATAAAAAGATCAAAAATTTTAAAAAATCAAAAAAAGAGAAATACAAAAAAAAAGTGAAAAATCAAAAAGATCAAAAAAATCATAAAATCTAAAAGAGTACAATAAAAACAAGTAGTGAAAACCTGGCAACAGGCAATATTTATGATAGTTTAGCTTTTCCATCTATTTGAGCATGTCGACCATTCACTTTTTCCATCTATTTGCTTATCATCGGAAAGCCTTATGTACATATCCTGGCATCACGGTCATGTCTCAACCTAGACTGGGGGAAAAAGCCTGAACCCACTAGGGGAAAATAAACCCTAAGCTTGAACCAACAAACAAATAGCAAAAAGACAAACGCAACAAACAAGGATCATAGTGCAACCAAAAAATTGAAAATCAATCACATTTGGAAACACATCAACCATCAAAATCAAAAATCCAAATCAATCAAAAAAAAATTAAATTTCAAATGGATGATGTTCCTTCTTAATCATGGGTTTATCACATCTAAAATAAATGTTCAATTGTTTTATTTTTATTTTTGTTATCATATCTCTAGAGCCCCTAGATGATGTATCAAACTAGAGGAGCCAGGAAGAAGTATGTTTTTTCTTTGTCTATTGTTTGTGAGTTTATCATTATTACTATGCAAATTGTCACGAGAAGTGCTCTACAAAGTATCACTAATGACATTCTAAATTTTCATAGGAAAACAGTTAACTCTTGCTTTTTTATGCAAGCAATACTTAGGTCATCTTGGTTTAATTATACTTAGATTCTTGTGTTAACTTTCACTATCAAACATCATGGAAGTAGTACTCAGGTCATCATGGTATAAATATGCCATTGATGCTTGTACTTGTTGTCAATTCAGATTGCACCCGAACGCTTGAATAGTTAAATTCAGCAATTTGTTGAAACATGGAATGATTCTCAGGCCTGTGGGTTGCCTAAAACTAAGAATCAATCTCCAGAGAGGGTTGGTTCCCTGATAAAAATCCCCTAAAATCTAATTGACTTGGCTGGGAAAGAGGTAGAAAGACTAAGTCTGAATTCTAAACTATGAAACTTTTAATTTATGGTGATGCACCGAAGAATCCAACTTGCAGACTTTAACTCACAGAACAATTACTCACTATTTTCATTCGCACAACTAGATCTGGAAGTTTAAACACTTGAATATTTTAAACAAAGGCTATTAAAGAAACAATCACAGAAGGGAAATATGATTTCCACAACTAGACTGTTTGATTATCGATTAACACAATGTTTAACCAGTGGATTTAAACCTGGATGCATACAGAATTCACTAAGGAGATAGAAATATTTAAAGGTTTCAAAAAACTGCAACAAAATAATTACTTCGATCAATCCCACATGACAAAGATGTTTAAAACTTGAAGGAAAATTCTAAAATACTGAAACTTGAAGGAATTCTCTGCAATAACACGATCTGAACCTATAAAAAACACTGCTGTATTAATCTGTAAATAAATGTTGAGTTACAAGATAGTCTTATTTGCTGAAGGCAAAGGCAAAAAACAAGAACTGAAATGAAAAACAGTAAATTTTTTCAATATATACAAAAAAGGCACTCCAAAGTGCATGAATAGTAACTGAAAGTCATCAGAAAGTGAAAAGATGACAATTACAATGTGAAATCCGAGCACAAGTGAAAATCCCTGAAAAAGTGGCTCAAACTCATGCAAAAATGAGTGAACATCAACTCAAACTGGCGACCATAAAGCATGTAACTGATCAGCAACTTGAACTGGACTGAAATCCCTGAAAAAGTGGGCTAAAGCACGCAAATTTCACCTCGTTTGTGTCAATCCGCCCAAGTAAAAATAGAAACTCATCTTTGCTTAAATGTTTTTATTTTTGCACTAAAAATAGTAAAAATAATTAAATGATTTATAATTATCATTTAATCATTTAACTTTACAATATGTTATGCAAAAAAAAAAAAAAAGTCCTATCAAAAAATATAAATCTGACTATATAAAAATGAGCCCGTGCATATTCTAAAATTTGCCACTATTCTCAGTATAAATTTTGTCCCTAATACATTGATCGGCCATTTTATCATCATCCATATATGACTACTGTCGACCACATTATTAGGTTTCTTGACCTTATAGGTCGTGGACCACAGAAGAAAAAGAAGTAAAATGACAACTCAAACAAATAAATAAGGCAAATCACCCTATGTCAAATTAGGGTAGACAAAAGATGATCTAACCCTAAAATCATAATCATCATCTCATCTTGCAAAATACTTGCTCCTTGTTGCGCCGCCATGCTGAGGGTTTGGAAACTCCACCATTCTCTGCTCGCTCTGGTCAATTTTTTTTTGTGCCATACTATTGTCTCAGTGAGCGCCCTTGAACATAAACTTTAAAGAATTACAAGGTAAGTTCTTCCACCATGACAGTCTCATTATTTCTCATTTTTTGGAAATATAATCAACCTTGAAGCCGCGGCTGTGATAGTTTTTATATAATGAATTTCTCATTCTTCTCTGTGTGCCCCTCCTTATGTGTTTATGAGGCCGATATGGGAATCTTTGAAGCTGAGCATAAGAGCTCATGTGATGGCTCTGGCTGCGGCTCCTTAAACTGTATTTTTTAGGTGGCTTTTGGCTTTCTAGATACACTGTATTTGTGTCCTCAATATTAAGACACTACTGCACTCAAGAAAACTATGAGAGATTCTATGCCATTGAAACCCCTGGTATTTCCCTTCTGTGAAGTTGTCTTACAACATTTCTGACTGGACCCATGAGAACCCTTCCATGACTTCTATTTACATTTCTGCAACTCTCATATTGGTATTCTGTAAACTTGATAGAATATAAATAATCTAGGTTGTGACATGAATTTATCTCTTATTTTTTCCTATTTTGAAGGCACTTGTTATCTTCATGTTGACAGTATTGACTATTCACCACGATTATTTGTTCTCTTGAAGTTTTTTTGCTATGAATGATGGTGAAGAAAATTTGCATCTGCACTGTATCTCTCTTGGGGATAAAATAAAAAAACCCCTGTATACAAAACAAAGCATCTGTCTATTTTTTCTTCATAAGTCTCATGGTGACTGAGGTCGCAGCTTGTGGTATCCATTCCTGGGTATCTCATTTTATTTGTGCACAATGATTCAAAACCTCTCTATATTTAAATACCAGTATTACCATAATCTCTTTCTCCACGATAAGAGATCATTCCAGATCATATATGAATAAGTTTTTGTGAGAAAATGATCAGCAAAAAACAATGTAGACATAGCATTACTTTCATGGCTTCTGCAAGTTTATTATCCTTGCTCAGAAAGTGAAAATATTAACATACATTCCTTGGAGAAATTAATATATCACTGTATTCCTAAGAGTATGCTTTATGCCCCAAAATTTTGTTCCTTTGTATAGCATACATTTCTGAATAAAGCATACTGTTTTGTTGCGAAAATGGTAGGCTGAAATATCATTGTTTTATCTACCCTATGAGATTAGCATAGTTGTCTCTTGAACTTAAATGCATGACTTCAACATGCTTTTGAAGCTATGAATACCTCAGATGCATGAATAATCTGTCTCTTTGTATTTTCTGATATTCTGAGCTCCTTACAAGTGTATGGAACACATGTGACAACCATGAAAACTCATCCACAATTACTCTTTTGCTACCTCCATAAAGGATGAATACATGTTACTGTTCAATTCTGATCTATAGTCATTATCTCAAAATATGCCAGTAACCTCCAGTACGCATTGTGATGTCTTCTGATGCTTTGCCCCCGCTATATGTATCATTGTAGCTTTTGGGACAAAATTCTTGTTCATGAATGTAATACTTTCACTTAATCTGTTCTATGTATGAACTAGTTTTTTCCATTACTGTTCATTATTCTTTGCTTCACATGAGAATTCTGCTCATAATGTTGAAATTAAATTATTATCTTGAGTATTTTATAAACTGTGCATGCACTTGATGGTGTAAGAAACAAAACAAAATGTTGAATGCTCTATTTATCTGCCATGCTACTTTACTGTTCCTTTGATTTGTGAGCAAAAGATAATTGCTCAATCAGTTCCGTCATGCTGATTTAGACTATTTTTATCATTTGATATTATAGTACAATAATCCTTTCTTGCTCTATAATTGAAAACCTGATATGTCGGGCTCAACCCTTGTGGGAGCCCATTTTACTCCACATATCTGATGAAATGAACTCGAATATGATAAACCTGTTCCTGCACATTGAAACAAACATGTCAGCAAAATATAAGAAGCTGAAAGCTTCCATTGAATTATGTCTTTCTGCTTGATCTTTCTCAATTATCTGATGAATGCTTGGTTTAATGCAAATTACATTTCTGTCTGTAGCATAGACGTAAGGTAGAAAGTAATTCACCATTTCTTAGAGTATAACTCTAATACCATTTCCTTAACGATTTTGCAGGTACACGGAGCGATGAAGCGAGGCTGCAACTGCTTGGAGGCACGACGGCTAGAAGCACCAACGAAGTGATTCATCATTACAGGCAATGATGAATTGCTTCTCTTTTTTACGTTTATGTTATTTTCAGTAGTGTAGTCTGTCCATTTAGATTTAGTATTCATCTCTTGATTGTCAGAAACAAACTCAGTTACTCTCACGGCTTGTGCGAGATTCAGCATTTCACAAAATGAATAAAAATATCATTATGCAAATTTCTCTTAATTTTTTGTTTTAAACATTTGCACAATAAGCTTATGTCACATTTGTAAGATGATCTTAATGATGATCAATGAACACTTTATCAGCAAAATTTGAAAATTTCCTGTACCTATAATAGCTGAACTTCATTCAGCTCTACCTATTGAGCGTAAAGTGAAAAAATAGGTAACAGTACTCACTTTCAACATTTTAAAGGCTCGATGATGATAAAAAGCATGACAAATCGGCTGTTACAAATGACAACTTTTGAATATGATATCTACATGGTTAGAGTAGATTGCATCCATGTTAGTTTGCATCTGTATCTATGAGGTTTCCAAAGCTACAATAATTTCACAATGATGTTATCTCTAAGTACTAATAGATTGAGTACACTTGAAATTACCAAAAAAACATCATTTTCATATAGGTGCACATCAGTTGCATCATCATTTGCATACATTAGAAAACATTATCACATCATTCATCCATCCATGTGTCACATCATAATAGTTACATTAGAAAACACAAAAAGGCATGCATCGCATCTCATCTACATAATCAAAATCATTCCATATAGCTACATTAAGAAACTGGTCCACTAAGCTTAAATGAGTGAGTCTCTTTATATTTCCAAGAACGTTGGGAAATATGTCAGGTTTTGTGAAGATAAACTTAACAAATAATCAACTGATGGCAACCTTCCCATAGCTCTTGGAAGTTGGATAGATTCACTCATTTAAGCTTAAGACCCTAGAGGTTTTGAAGTCTTGCAAAATCAGTTAAGCATAATCGTTTGCATCACATAATCATAATTCATCTTACAAAAAATCATCCATATGTCATCCCATCATGATTACATCCATACATAATCAGTATAAACATCACATATCATCACACATTGTTTACATAATCGAAATCCATCTCACATAGCATGAAACATCATCATATCATCATTGCATACATAATCATACATTATCATATCATCATTGCATACACCACATAATCATCACATAGGTATCATCATTACATAATCATCATGATCATCATCATGTAAACATCATAAACAAATATAATTAGATACCATCATACAATCATTTCATCTAACATTCATCCATTCATTGCATCATTTATTTGCATTAGAAAAGCACAAAAAAATGTCAAACGTATCACATATCGTTGGCATAATAAAATCCATCACATGCATCATATATACATCATTCATAAATCATGAATCATAACACATCAGTTGCATCATCATTGGAATCCATAACATATCATATCATTATCATATAGAACATCACATAGCATAAATAATAGAAATCAAATGCATCCATCACAATCATCATGACCCATCATCATAAACATAGAAGTTAAATGCATCCATCATAGGCATCCATCATGAAATCATATAGACACATAGATCATAATCATTGTCACATATCATATAACCTCAAAATCGTAATGTCAAAGTGTACAAGGATATCCAAAGGTATGAATAGATACATCAATATCAAAAATGGCAGTGTATCATAAAGTCTGAAAACAAGGGGTACATCATCAATTCCTCATATATATCAGTGTATGCATCATGTCCAAAATGCATCAAAATCTGTCATCAAATTGGAGCTATGTTTTTCTCCCCCTAGACGGTGCTGGCATCATAGGACCAATACCTCCCCCTGCACCTGACGAACCCACACCACGAACTCTCTAATTCCAAGCAATGGTTGTGTGACACCCATGCTAATGATACGAGACTGAGACCTTCCAAACCAAGACTATGCAAAGCTCTCCCACCACTCTGGAGGAACCACCTCATGATATCGACCTCTATAGAACTTAGCCTCTTGTATAGTGTGGAAAATCTCTCTAAAATAATTTGATGTACTGATAGTCATTGTAGCCTACTGTAGCCTCTTGGTGATGCCCTCAACCTACTTTTCCCACCATCTTAGGGAATCCCTCTTAGCACTCAATGTGGCAATCTACCCCTGCATCTATCCCTACACCTGTCCCTAGGCCTACACCTACGGTACCTGCTGCCTAGTAGCATCCCTCTCACCCATCAGAGTTTGTATTTGTCCCTATTCTTGTGTAAGTAGAGCTTGTACCTACTCTAACTAACCATGCAACATCTAAACATGTACCTAAAGTGCAACTATCTATGTCTCCTACTACTGTGACGACATTTTGATCTCCACCCGTTGTTGTGAAGGGGCAACTAATGATCGCCTCTTGCAAGGCACTCTCATCTCTCCAACATCGAGGCCTAGCCCTCCTCCACCCCCATCGCCTCCATCATCACTATCATCGCTGCTACCCTCCTCTGCCTCAATATCCTCCTCCTCCTCCTCCACCTCCTCTCTTTGTCACCTCCGTCCATGACCTACTACTCCATCCTCCTCTAACAATGGCGCTGGCTCATCAAGAATGGTGATTTGGGGGAAGGGATGCAAGAACATGTACTGAGCATCAGTTATATCTAGATGAACATCCCAAGGAATAGCCTATAAACCCAGGAAATTCTCAACTAGTGCATCATAAGAAAAAACTAGTCCCCACTTTATAGAATCATGTTGTCATCATGCATAATGGGCCACTCCCTGGGGGATGCCCTGAACCCTGCCATACTGTCTCAGTACTCTCATCAACATGAATCTCTCAATGATAAACTATGTATGACAAATTAGATATAGGGATTGACACAAAAAATACATCTTGGTGTCATCCTCTAGCCACTACTTGCAATCTAAATAAGGTTTCCATACCATTAACTCTAAATCATCTAGTGTCATCCTCCAATACTCTATCTTTCCTAGCATAGGTTGAGCAAGTCAACTGGCATAAATGTGCACGTATGGCCTCATGGTTGGATGCTATCTATCTCCCATTGGCCAACTAACTTCTATGTGCTCCTAGGCCCAGACCTGGAGCAATGTGACCCCCATTGATATACTCACCCCCTAAAGGTAGACTACCTGGTTTAAATCATGATACAAATGGGCCAACATACAACAACCCCATGCATATCAAGTACCGTGAGCAATCATTCTCTCCAAAATCCTACCCCATCCAACTAATAGTCCCTTTGACCTATGATCAGGACAAAGGAACCCTCCATTAAATCTAGCTAATACAGACAGTAAAGTGGCATACGCATCTACCATGTCCCTCCAAGGAATCTCATATTCACATATGGTATCATCCTCAAAAACCTGACACAAAGCATCAGTCTCGCCTTGCTCCTGAGAATCATAAAGGACCAGCTCTCCAACCACATGAATCTATAGAATCTGGTAGACATCCTCAGGTGTAACTATAATCTAACTAGTTGGAAAATGGAAGGTGTTATGCTCATTGTGCCACCTCTCAACTAAGGCTGTCAACAACCCCCTATTAATCCTGATCTGGGGCATATCAATAAGAGATGACAAACCACATCGTGCAATGATAGCTATCTCAGGTGATTTCAAGTGTAGAATCTACTCCCATGTCCTGGGAAACCACTCCCTAATCTGTAAACTCGTCAAAGGCTCCTATCATCACAAAATCGCAAATCAGTCAATCAATCAAAATCAATCAACCTACCAATCTAATCATCTCTAGTGAGACTTTGATCAAATCTTGTGAGCATCAATCTATCATTCAACCTCTCCTATGATGAGGTTTATCAAATCAATCAATTTCAACCTCGCCTATCATGAGGTTTATCAAATCAATCAATTTTAACCTCACCTATCATGAGGTTTATCAAATTGTTCAATGCACGTTATCTATCATGAGGTTCATCAATCCATTCAACCTTTCCTATCATGAGGTTCTTCAATCAACTCAACCTCACCTATCGTGAGGTTTATCAGATCAATCAACCTATAATTGATCGTCACCTATCATGAGATCAATTATCATCAATCTATCATTGATCGTCACCTATCATGAGGTCAATCATCATCTAACCTATCAACATCATCAATCATCATCAACACAAATGCTGACGAGATCAAACACCATTGACATCTAGGAGTTTAATCAAGAATATCATCATTCTAGTCTAAAACTTCCCCAATGTGCTCAAATATTCTTTCTAGGTGTTGAAACACCCTATGCGCCAAAAAAAATCATTAATGCGTTAGAACAGAGGTTCTATGCACTGAATTATCCAATGCACCATTTCATTTGCTTAATGTGCCGAAACAAGGTCCCGATGCATTGAAACATCCTATGCACTACTTCGGCCTCTTTATGTGTAATCTAATTTCCCTAAGCGCTAATCTATCAAATGTTCCATTACAGTTAACCAATGCGCTACTTTGGGCACCCTATGTGCTATAACAGATTATGGATGCGCTACTTTGGTCTCTCTATGCGCTAAAATAAAGAAAAATCCAATTCAAATGAAAAATGGAGGGAAAAATTAAATGCACAAAGTACGAGGCAATTTTTGGGGTACTCACCGGAGGTTCGTACACTGCTACGCGGTTGTGCTGCCTGACCCACTTGAACTAGTGTGTGTGGTAGGGGATCACCATTCTACTCCAAGTTTTCACAAATCACTCTCACTCAAAAGTTTTAAAATTGAAAAATGCTCAAATGAACTTTCTCATCAACTTTTTAACCTTTTGAGGTTAATTAAGTGGCATTTTATGGGGATGTTTTATTTTTATTTTTCAAAGGGGCTTTAATTTATCAAATCATCGCCTACTAGATTATTTATCATTTTTCGGGAGATAAATCATTTCTAAGGAATAAAATTTTGATATCATCATCAAATCATTGCACAATCGTCAAAATTTTCAAAAATTCCAAAATTCACCATTTTATCTCCCGAGGGGGCATATATCCATCATCACCTAAAAATCAATGTCTGGGGCATCGAAAAAAAAAATCTTGGCATCGGTATCAAAATTTTCTTTGAAGCAACATGTAAACACATTACTTCAAAGAGGGGAAAAATGTATACACCTAAAATCGGTCAACACATTTAATTAATTAAATACTAGTTATTTAATTAATAATTCGACTACGTATAAATAAATTCTCAATTTATTTATATTGTTCATATTTTCTAATTCTTCAAATCTAAAATCATATTCCTCTAATTTAATTAAATAAACAAATTTCATAAGCTTGTTTTATTGAATTAAGTTTCATTAATCCTAGATTAGGAATTCAAGCACATTTCTACAACTTTTCATGCCACCTCACCAAGGTCACATGAAATTAAATAATTCTAATTTAATTAAATTAGAATTATCTTCAACAAATTTTCAAACACATGACTTATTCTTTGCACACTTAAACAAACTTTGAACGCATGTTCTTTTTCTCCCACACTTGATTCCTCCATCCATTTGGCATGTTGTCTTTGGTAAAGGGAACATTCTTCTTGATTCTCTCCATCTCCACCATTCATCCCTCTTGTTTGAATTTGGACCGTTGATCATTGCCACATCACAAGATTCTTGGAAAAACCTATAAATACAACCCTTGGCCATTGTATTTGGCATCCACATTTGAGTAGAGTTATCATGGAGGAATATCATTTGAGCATCGGAGCATTTTGGAGTCTTATAGTTGCATTTCATATCATGTTTTGTTTCATAGTTACATCTTGGAATCGCACTTGCTTTATAGTTGCATTTTATACCATGCATTGCTTTATAGTTGCATTTTAGATTAGCATATTCATAGTTAGAATTTGAGCATATGCAGAATCATCTTAGCTTCATATCATAGCATTTACATTGTATAATCTAACATCATTATCCATTATCATTTTCATCATATAGTTTCATGTAGGAACTTAATTGGCTTGCATGTTGAATATTATCTCATTCTCAAGTTGTCATTTTAACAACCATAGTGCGCATAAAAATTTGAGAGCCAAATGGTTTAATAAATCCTTGATAATAGAGGGCAATGAAACGTTCTTAAAGATTTGTTTGATTGCAAAATAGATTAGTTTATTTCATTCAAATATTTCATATAATTCATCTCATTAGTGTTTGTGTTGATTTAATAACTCTCCCACATTTCATACACACACTATCTTTATCTAATTGTAACCTAAAAAGCCATCCATAAGTGATAACATTTCATGTCCTAGTGTTAGATCTACAATGATGTCAATTTTGGGTAAAGGAAAATCATCTTTTGGGCAAGCCCTGTTAAGATCTTTGAAATCTGCATATATCCTGATGCTATGGTTGGGTTTAGAAATTCACACAATGTTTGAGATCCATTCAGAATAATCAATAGGTCAAATAATCCTGCATCCAATAGTTTCTTCAATTCAACTTTCACTAGAAGGGAAATATGGGGATGCATTTTTCTCAACTTTTGCTTCACTAGTTTTACTCCAGGTGGTAGAGATAAATGATGCATGATAAGCTTCAGATCCATACCTGGCATGTCAACATATGACCAAGCAAAGTTGATTTGTCTCTCCTCAAAGAATTTGGTAAAGCTTGGTTTTTCTTCCTCTATCATGGATTCTATTAGATGTAAAGTCTTTACTATTTTAGTTGTACCAATGTTGATGGACTATGTAGGTTCAATCAACACTAAATATCTCTCATGATAGTGTTCGAGAAGAGTGTCAAATTTCCCATCTTTCAGTGCCTTGAGGAGGTTTTCACCGTTAACACTCTTTATTTTTATTTTTTCTTGATCTAATACTATCATTGAATGGTTTTCACCATTAGATCAATTTTTTATACTCATTTTTTTGCAGCTGAGAGATTTGGTACTCCCCTTGTCTGAAGCTTCATTATGAGATTTGATGATGGAACATTTTTCGAGATTATTAGAGCAAAGGAAGTTCACAATGGCATCATCATTTGGAAAGATAGGTATGTCAAGCAGCTCGGTTTGGTCCCAATCAATTAGTACAGGGTGTACCAATGGCAAAGAATCGTTAGATTGGCTAAGGTCAAAAGGGGTAAGTGTCATGATGGCAACATCGTTAAAGTGTTCGATATCAATATCAAGGTCTATGATGTTACTCTCTTTTGAATTATCTATCTTGCTCAAAGTTTAATTGTCTTCACTTGAGTTATTGATATGTCATGATCCAATTTCAAGGGGTCTAGAACTCGAGCTTTATCCCTCCATATGTGTTGGTGCATAATTTTGTATCACATCAATTTCTTTATCCTAACAAGACTCTTTAGATAGGGAATCCCATTTATATTCATTAGAATCCGTTTTAGAACTATCTCTCAATTGAAGGATTCTCTCAACAATTTGTTGTCTGTTTTCTTCTTTCGACTCTTCTTTGTACCTTAGTCTTGTTATGTCCTTTGAATTGATTATGGTAGGTTGTAGTGGTTCTATGATACCCTCTTTTCTTTTTCTGACAAGACCTTTTCCATCATTTCCCATCTTCTCTAGGATTGTAAAACATTTACCATATGGTTTAGTTAGCAAGTTTGAAGTCGATGCTTGTGATGATTCTTCATCCTTGTATAACCAGTTTAAAACATCTTTGTCTTCAGATGCATCCACTAAAGTGCCTACTTTTTCAAACTTTCCATCAAAAAGTGTGGTTGGTTGTGAGTATTGTTTTCTTGATGTGGATGGTTGTATATATGACTTAGGAGAAGATAGCAGCTATAAAAGACACGAGGATTGCTCAAATGAATATTTCCCTAGGCCTTTATCTTTTAACTGGATCTTTTACTCAAATTGTTTTGATAAGGAATTGAGTTGACCTTCATGATTTGATGGAGTAGAATCACTGATACCTTTATCTTTTCACTAAACCTTTTCGTGAGGATGATTTGATAAGGAATTTTATTGAACTTCATTATTGGATGGAGTAGAATCACTGATACCCTTGTCTTTTGACTAGTCCTTTTTTTCAACCCATTTTGACAAGGAATTTAATTGTCTTTCACTATTTTATGAGCTAGGAGATGGAGCTTCCCTGTTAGGTGGCAAAAAAGTATCTTGGGTTGTTTTGAGTGTGTTGCAATATTAGGGGTTGTTGGAATCAACTAAAATGGTGATTTCTTGCCTATTGAAAGGAAATTTCAAACACTGGTGATACATTGACAACACTGCTTGCATCTCATGAATCCAAGGACATCCCAAAAGTATGTTGTATGTCAACTCATTGTCCAACACTTGCCAGATTATGTCTTTTACAACTAGTCCCACTTGAATTGGTAAGACAACTAATCCTTGGGAGGATCTCTCTTCATCATCATAGGCTTTTATAGTGATTTTCCTTCTAGCATCAATTGCATTTTTTGAATATCTGAGTGCACGAATAAGTTTTAAAGTGTAGATATTTAGGCCAGCTCCTCCATCTATTAGAACACGTTTGACCTAGTGTTTGTGAATTAAAACCTCAATGTGTAGGGTAGCATTGTGTGGATACTTGATTGATACATCATCATGTTCGAAAAATGCTAAGAAATGAGGTGCGGTCAAGTGTCCCACCATAGCTTGAAATTGGAAAACTTCCAGGTTATTTGGTATTGTGGTGGCTACAAGAGCTTGTTCTAGGATTTTTTTGTGAGCTGGTGAAATTTTTAGCAATTCTAATATGGATATTTTAGCTAGTATTTTCTGCAAGTGGTCAACTATGTTGTATTGAGTTGCAGGGGCAACAGTTGTTTTAGATGTACAAGGGGCAACCCCTTTCAAAATTACCTTAGTTTTCCCCCTTGTGGTTGCATTGACTGGTTGGGAATCTTGTTTTTCTCTGATTTTAATGACATTAATCTAATTATCATTTTCAACAATGTTTGTGATTAGATTTATTGGTACAATGTCATTAATTCGAGGTGATGTCATGAAAATGAGTTTCAGCTGTAACAAGGCTTTGTTCATGCTCAATGGTGATGTCATTAATCCAATTTCTAGCTGCAATAATGTATTTTTGGCCCTTACTTTTGATGTCACTAGTTTGGTGTTCTCCAATTGGTATGGTGTCATTTATTTGATGTGATTTGGTGTTGATGTCATGGTGATGATTTTCAGTTGTAACAGTGTTTTGTTGTCCCTTGATTTCAATGTCCCTAGTTCAATTCTCAACTATAATGATGTCATTTTGGCCCTTGATTTTGATGTCCTTGGTTTTATGTTCAACTACAATAGTGTCTCTTTGGTCCTTGATTTTGATGTCCTTGATTTGATGCTCAACTACAATGATGTCATTTTGGCCCTGATGCTCAACTAAAATGATGTCATTTTGGCCCTTGATTTTGATGTCCTTAGTTTGATGGTCAACTACCTTAACATAATGAATGGTATAATCATAAACATAGTTCACATTTTTTCCTTTAGTGTTTGATGAAGAGGACACCCCTTTTTAGTAGTTTGGTAAAGGATTCTTGAATGCTCCATGATCATTGTTTGTTTGGGGTCTTTCTACAAATGTTTTCTTGTTATCAATCAAGTCTTGTATCAAATTTTTCAATTGCATACAGTCATTTTTCTTGTGTCCTTTGTTTCTATAGTGTGCATCATTTCACCATGAAGGTTTAACTATTGGTTCCCAATCTCTCACTTCTAGTAATGTTATAACCTTGGCTGCAAGAAGTTCCTTTAATGTTGATTCCAATGACTATCCCAAAGGTGTGAATCTTCTTCAATATGAGGATGTTAGATATGGTGGCGGTTTAGATTCAGCATTTCTTGGATTTTTGTTTTGATTGGTGCTTTGGTTGTTGTTTTGATTGTTGGTTGGATTGTTGTTTTGATTGGTCTTGGTGGTAGTTGTTTTCAAGTTAAATACTAGTTTTGCATTTTGTGTTTCAATTGAATCATCATTGTTACCAACATTCTTGTTTCTTTTTTAAAACTTTGGTTTATCATTGTTGTTATAATTGTTGGAAGAATTTGTTGAGTTGTTTCATTCATTGTAGATCTTTAGGACTCCTCTCTTGACCAAAGCTTCTTCAATTTTGATTCCATTTTCAATCATTTTCTCAAAGATAGGTGGACATTGCAATTCAATTATATAGCTCATCTCATCATTTATATTGTCAATGAAGATTTCCATCTTTTCCTTTTCAAGTATGGAACAAGAATATCTTTCAAATAGTCGTCTCCATCTTTGTAAAAATATGAGGAATGATTCACCCTTTTTCTGCTTTGTGTTGCAAAGGTCTTTCATGGTTATCTCATGTTGGATGTTGTAGGAATATTGGGTGATGAATTTTTTAATCAACTCTTCAAAGGTTTTAATTGGTGGTACAAGTTTGGAGAACCATTCTATGGCTTGTCTATCTAGGCTTCATGGAAACAATCTCATCAAATAAGTCTCTTCATGTGCAAATTCAAGACTTATGGTTCTAAATTCCCTTACATGATCTATAGGATCTATTTTACCATTGTATTTATCATACTTTGGGAATTCACAATGTTTGGGAAAAGGAATCATGTTGATAGTTTGATCAAAAGGATATGAGCAAATTTCTTGTATCAAGTATCTTTTTGAGGTTCCCCTTTGCATGTTTTGAATTTGTTGTTGGAGGTTTTTCATTTGATGTGTTAATGCAACCACTGGATCTATATTTGATCGATCATTTTCAGTCTTTTTAGGAGGTACTTTCAATTGATTAACATCAAAGTCATGTGGAAGATTGATACCTTGATTAGCCAGCATTAGGAAGTATTTTTCACCATCTCTTTCAAAAATCTTTTCTAGGAACTTGTGGAAATTTGAATCTTGTTGAGAATGTTGGATGTCTTAGTTATTTACTCACCTTTAGTTTGGTGGATTTTATGGAAAGGATTTTCTTCAACTTCAGCCATGGTGTTGAGTTTCAAGTTCTTTTTCTTTGAGTTTCTTCTTTTGTAATCTTGATTGAACAGGCATACAAGTGTTATAATTTGACTAAACTTTGATCTTTGTTTGGAGGAGTGCCAAGGATAAAAACTAAGTCAAATAGAATGACAAATTCTATTAATGAGACTAAGTTTAATCTAATTATATAGTATTGTTTCGTGATGAAAGGATGAAAAATCCTAATGATGAAACTTGGCTTAATAATTAGAGGTATGATAAATTTGATTATTTAGGCACTTTAAAGTGTTAGATCTTGGTTTAGTTTGAATAATTTCACTTGTAAAGGTCAATTTCAATACATTTAAGGCTCTAGTGTCACTAAGGAATGATTTTGTGCTAACAGGGATCCTTAATTCTAGTGTAAACTGACGAACAAAGGGTGAATTTGGCTCTCTGGTTTTGAATTTACTAAATGCACTAAAATAGGGTATGAATGCACTAAAATATTGTACAGATGCGCTAGCAAACAACTTGGATGGGCTAGACTATACCCAAGATGCACCAAAAAATGAATTCAATGCACTAAAAGACAGACCAAATACATTGGAGAATTGTACTGAATGTGCTAAAAGTTGGACTCAATGCACTGAAGGTTGACTCAGATGCACCAGAAAATGGACAATATGTGCTAGAAAAGGCCAGGGATGTGCTATATTCCTGTAAGTAGGTGATTTTAACTTGGTATTTTGTGGGTGAATGCGCTGGACAATTTTGAAAATGTGCTAGAATATGGAACATATGCACCAGAAAGTGATCCAGATGCGCTAAGATAAAGAAAGGATGTGCTAGACTTCCCCTCTTAAATGTGATTTCAATTCGGTGATCTGTAGGTGAATGTGTTGGAAAATTTTGCAAATATGCTAGAATATGGAACCTATGCACCAGAAAGTGACCCAGATGTGCTAGTAAACTGATCATATGCACTAAGATAAAGCAAGGATGCATTAGACTGCCCCTCCTAAATGTGATTTCAACTGAGTGATTTGTAGTTGAATGCGCTAATTTTTTTTGCAAATGCACTAGAGGATGGAATGGATGCACTGAAAAGTGACCTAGATGTGCTAAAAGATGGACCAGGTGTGCTAAAAACTCACTCATATGCACTAGAAAATGCAGTGTATGTGCCAGAACAGGGAATGGATGTGCTAATTTGGAATTGTTTAATGTTTTACAAATTTTTTGGTTATTTGGCTTTGAATTTGTGAATGTGATGTTTCCAGGGGATGTTTTTTTGAATGGTGAATTTTGCTTGCTTTTTTCCAATTTGTAAATTATGGGAATTAAGTGTGTAAATGGATGATTTCTTGAATTATGACTTCAAATAAAGCAAAAAGTTATCAAACAATTATGTTTAAGCCTATGAACTAAACATTGAGTGTGTATTCAAAAATCTGGTCTAATTCCTTCAATTTCCACAAGTATAACACAAGAGAAGATAGTTCAAGCACTTTTCTATTCTCAAGGGTCACTTAAAATACCATAGCCCACATCTTAGAACCATGTTAGCTCACATAGTCGTGTCACCCCTAGAGGGCGCCTGTGTTTTTTCCTTTCCTTGGTCTTAACAAGGGTTGAATCCTCCACCTTTATCTAGTAGTCCCTCATGGTCATACGGTGAGTATCTTGGGGGAAAATTTTTCCCTCCCCTTGTAATGTGATATTAGAAGTGTTCAAAATTTGACTTGGTTGGGTTCTACACTAAGGTTCGTAATAAGGGTTTCTGTTTGGTGTGGAAAATAGATAATCTCCCTCAAGAGACCTCCCAACCTTTAGAACAAAGGCTTTGGGGATGGTTATCTTACACACTACCATTGACATGCAGACTTTCCCCAGATTCTCTTTTGATTATAGTGGTTTGGAAAACCCAGCTTTAGTTGTTCCCACTTAGGTTGTTCCTGTAGGTTGAGTACTTTTTCCCACTACGGCAGGCCTTCTAAATGTGTTAACAAAGCATAAAATAGTGAGTCTGGCATTCTAGTCACCTAGTTAAGGGGAAAGCATAGGCCTATCACTGCAAGAATAGTAGACAAGGGTTTCTTTAACCTTCTAATTAAACTAGGTTCCTAATTTAATTAAAAGAATACAATAAAACAACTCCAGTCCCTACATACATCATCAATAGTTTGATAAATTTGTCTTTGACCAGAGTAGTATGCACCTGTTAAACAAAAAAATCCATTAATTCCCGAGAATTTGAAATTTTGCAAAATTAACTAGATGTGCTAAAACAAACATCATATGCGCTAAAATATCACTCCTATGTGCTAAAAGAACTACCAGATGCACTAGATAAACTATTGTATGCACTAAAATATAGGTTGAATGCACTAGAAAACCCCTTTTATGCGCTGAAAGAGGTGTTAGATGCACTGAAAGATCCTCTAGATGTGTTGTAACAGGAATTGGATGCGTTAGAAGACGTTTCATATGCGTCGAAAGAAATATCAAATGTGCTACCTAAGAGTTCACATCCAGATCTGCAAAATGACTCTCTAGAAAATGTCAATAAAAAGGGGTTGGGCCCCATGGTGGGCACCAATTTATGTGTGAGGTAAAAAGTGCAAAGTGAACAAGATCACACAAGCAATGAAACATATTACATTAGAGAATTGAATCATAAAACTAATCTAATTGCAAGCAAAACAAATTCCCTAAAATCGTTCCATTGTTTCCTATCTTCAGGGATTCATTAAATCATATTGATTCTCAGATTTGTATATGCACTATGACTATTAGAATGGCAACCTAAGGAACGAAATGTTGTAGAATGCAAGAATCTAATTCCTACATGATAATAAGCTATGTTATTTGTTGAATGATACTATGATATTAAATGTTGTAAATGATAATGGTGATATGATAATGGATATGATGCTACAGACTATGATGCAAATGCTATATAAAGCTACATTGATAATGAAAATGCAGCTATGAAACTAAGCCATGATTCTAAACTAAAAGTCTTCTACAATGCAAATTGCTAAATGCTAAATTACTCTAAATGCTCTATGCTTGAACTCTAAATGTTCTCATATAATTTCTACATAGTAAGTTTACTCAAGATGGGATTGCAAATGTTGTAGCAAGAGGTTGTATTTATAGGATTTCCAATGCATATTGTGATGTGGCATGATTCAATGGTTAGGATTTTAGTTTGAAAGATGAACGGTAGAGAATAAAAAGGTTAGAGGGAATCATGGAGGATGTTCCCTTTAGTAAAACACTTTTCCAAGTGTTGAAAGGAATCAATGGAGGAAGAGAGCCATGTTTCTCCAAGTTTGTTTCAAGTTTGTTGAGGATAATTCTAAACTAGAAGTTAGATTTATTTAAATTCATGAGACACAAGGTGAGGTGGATGATGAGGTGGTAGGAGGTTAGAAAGTTATGTAGAAATGTGACAAAATTGAATTTTAAAATCCAAATTTAGTGAGAGGGACTTAATCAAATGAAACAAATTAGTTAGATTTGTTTATTTAATTAAATCATGAAGAAAATGATTTTAGAAGAATTTAAGAGAGTGAACTATATAAATAAATTTAGAATTTATTTATAAGTAGATGAATTAAGAGGGTTTATTAATTAAATAGCTTGTATTTAATTAATTGATTATCATGAGCAATTATAGGTGTATACATTTAGTCATTAACTTTAATCATCATTTTAATCAATTTGGTAGTATATTTAGTCATTTTTATTTCACTAGTCATATATTTAGTCATATTTATTCACTGTTCACTAATTTCTGTCAATTGGTAGTAAATTTAGTCAATTTAATTATTAATTGATGTTGATTTGTAGTATATTTAGTTATTTTAATTGATTGATACTTGAGGATTTAAACATAAAACACAGAAATACACATCAATCATCAATTGCACACAATAAGACAACCATTGAGAAGGAAAAATCACCAAACTTTATTAAAAGAAAGGTGTTCTTATAGCTTTCAAAAATCTAAAATATATATCTTGCTTGGAAAATGATTAGAAATAAAGTATTATAATTTTTATTTTAAGTCACAAGACTGAAAATCTGAGTTACAATGCACAAAAATGACAAGAAAGAAACTTCTCCAAAAAAAAATTGCAATGATGGAAACACATACTTGGAGCCCTTCAATGCGAGCACATGCCCCTTTTGTCTCTTAAAACTTCTACAATGTGGGAAATTTTCCTGAAGCAAGTTGTAACATGTAGAATCCAAGAAGGAGAGTGTTGGCATGTCCCATATAGTAAGCTCTCTCCTTCAATGTAGTCAAAAATAACCCTAGAATTTTTCCTCCTTTATATGCAACGTTCCATCTGATATGAGCAATAGGGTGCTATCTTTTCTGCCATGAATGAGTTTTTGCCTCAATACAACCAAAAAAATTAATATTAATCTCAATTCAAAAAGAATAAAAGTGCATTGTATATTGCAAGTTACAAAAGTAAGTCCAAACACAGCAAAAAGATAAATCAATTAAAAAATTGTAGGAGACAAATCACATCCACAAACATGAGAGAGCTATGAAAAATTGGAGAAATTGGCTTGGCAAATGAAGGTAGCAAGGTATTTCCAAATTCAAAACTTTTACTTAATACTATGGAATAGAAGAAAAAAGAATCATTTATCTGCCACCATAGTGAAAAGTTAGCAATTATATTTGGTTTGTTAAACATGGCCCCTGGTAAAACTATTAGAGTTGTTAAGAACATTCAAGTATGTTTTTATTTTCTTTGCATCCAATTTCATCTCCAAGATTGTTGCAAGAGAAATTGTTTTGAGAGATGTGAACCATTTCCATCATTTTAAATAGGGACAATGTTCTTGTGGAGAATATTAGTGATGCTAAATGAAACAATCTAAAAAATAGGCTTGCACTATAATAATGTGCAATACATTAGATATCCAATAATAATGAAGGGACATCCATCAAAGCATAACAATAGGGATTTTTTTGTCATATGTTGTAGTTACAAGTGCCCTGCTAGACATACATGAAAATGTGGAAGCATAGAAAAGGCAAGTGGATTGTTTCAAAAAATGCCTCAAAGAAATGTGATATCATGGAATGTCATAATTGAAGGATATGTTCAAAATGAATTTTTTTGAAAAGTCCTTAGGAAATTTTAAGAAAATGCAACCAATGGGTGTAAAGCCCAACTCCTCAACCTTTGAAAGCGTCCTTCCTGCTTGTGTGTGAATTGGAGCTTTGGATGAGGATATGAGCATCCATCAAAAGCATATTTGGAAGTGAATTTTTATTATATGTTGTGGTTACAAGTTCCACCTCGAATCACCAAAGGCTTTCCTCGCATCATCGCAAAGGCCCAACAACAATTGTGTGGTGTTGCAGTGGTTGTGCAAAAGGTTTTGTGAAGGCTTTGGTGATCCAAAGTGGAAATTTCAACTACAATATCTAATAAAAATCCACTTCCAAATATGCTTATGCCTTAATGAGGAATAATTACTCATATAACCAATTAGTTGGAAGAAAACAACGAGATAGCATGAGTGTTCAGTTAGCAATAACAATTTTGAAATCACCTTTCCTTGAATGTGAATGCAATTCAAGAAGCTAGTTTAGACATAAACTTGTCTCAACAAATGATACTTAATCTTCCTTAGAAATGTGGTGAGTGTGCAAGATTTTCCTCCAAGAGAGTATCAAGGATGGTGGGCTATCATGGAGCCATGTATCATCCATTTGTTTCCTCCTTGTTGGCTATCGTAGTAGTTTGTGTCTATGTATGTTTTCTATTCAAGGGACCCCCAAAAGTTAGTTCAATTCCAAAAATCATGTGGGAAAACATTGGTTATGGTGCATATTAAAGCTAAGTTGCTTTGGTTGGGATGTTGGTTCTATATTTTTTGTTGCAAGAAGTTGGATTCTATGGATATCAAGTCTCAAAATTCTGCTCTCAAACTATTCCTAGTGACATTGAATGTGCTAAATCACATTACACATTCAAGTAGAGCAGATGATATTTTATTCCATTATTAAATGAGGGGATCCTTCTCATCAATGGATAAGCTATTGTAAAGAGCCCAAAAATACTGATATGGGCTCTTGAGGAGTGACCTAGGAAGAATGAGAGAAAGGTTTCCAACCTTTCAAGGTTCTTCTTGTCTGAATATTATCATAAATGTGTATTTTGAAACCGTGGCCAAAAGATGATGTGTATATAATCATAAAGATGCCAATGTGTATTTTGAAGCAGCTTATGATATTTTACATAGGTGTAGACATTCTTTGTAAAGCTTAGTTTTGGGTGGACACAAACATTTCAAGACATACATTCTTCCTAATTGTGGAAAACCACTAGAAAGACACATTTGGGCTGCAAAATATAGGGCACATATACTCTCAGTCATTGCTTCTTTGGGTGGTATGAAATTAGGTGGATACCGTGGAATAGATTACATTATACGCTATCTTATGTATCAAGGAAAGTTGTGTCAAGATCTTAGTAGATAAATTATTCTTTTACTGTCAAAACATTATACCTTCCATTCTCAGTGTATCTATTGTCATACCTCTCACTAAAACTGTTATTTTATTGACACCATTATCCTACTTTCTTTGCAAAAGAGCTCCATTTGAAGGCATCTCAACTACATATTATGCACAACAAAACTCTACAAGTGCAACAAGATGTTTGCAAGACAAAATATGAATTCACTAAAACATTACTATCTAAGCAACATAATATCTTCAAATGAAGGAGCATTGTAACTATGACTGAGAAAACACTATGTAGGAATTGTTAGCACTGAGAAATGAAGAAGATAACACATTGAATTAGGTGACTGAGATCACTAAAAGATTATCATTGTTAGAGACTTGCAAATGGTGAATTGTCCTCTGTCCTATAGGACTGAGAAAGGAAGAACACTGTTAAACAGTGATTGAATCATAACAAATAGTCCAAAAAAAATGAAAGTTAATGTCAAATGGTGACAAAGATCTATCCTCTAAGTCATTTGTACATGGTGATTGAGAACACAGTGAGTAAGAAGTAAAAGAGCATTGGATCATAGCATTGCAAAATGGTCATGAGTTATGCAATGAACTTCATTGTTCTTTTGATCACAAAGAAGATCAAGATAATAACCAACATACTGAGTTGCATAGAAAATGTTCATGGAGGAGTGCAAACTTTCTTACAAAGCAATTACCACAACAAATTTTGAAGTCAATTGCACCTGCTATTTTATGTTGATATGGATATGTTCTAACCTGTAGTTAATTGTTGTAGCATAACAGATGAGCTAAATAGTTTTTCATATTCCATTTTTTCAAATTCAAAATTTATATACCTTATTCTAGGAGCAAATCGCAGGGGGAGTTTATACATAAGACACCATTTTTTCAAATTCAAAATTTTTGGCTCTTTCACAATTATTTGCTTCATTTATTTGATCTAAGACAACCTATTGTATAGAATATGCTCTAAAAATCATAGTAAAATCCTTTATTCTAGGAAGACTGTTCAAAATCTTCCCATCATAACAATGAACAAAAGCATTAGTCATTAACCTGAACTTTGCAAGAGTTTCATCAAATTCTACTTTTCCACTCTCTTTTCCATTCCGAATTTTATTTCCAATTTCATCCATGAAGAACTTCCTCAGCCTTTAGATCCTATTGTTAGCCATAAATTTACTAGGTGTCGAGGAGAGCTTCAATTTTTTACCCAAGAAACAATTGACAAAATTCAGCCTTACCATATACAATGTGTTGAAAAGCTCTTTGAAGTTATTCTGGAAAAGAGTTCCTGAGAGTATAATGCACATTTTTGAATTAACCTTTTTGCATGAATTCCATATCTTTGATCGACTATTTCGAGGTTGATGACCTTCATCAAGAAATAGAAAATCTATGCTCTCTAAAAGCATTTTTCCAATATGCTTAGCCTCTTCATGAAGGCTAACATTTGTCTCACAAGTGAGTGGCATAGAAGAAAAAGTGTGCTTGTTATTGGCCACAATCTTTTTGTATACCTAACTATATTGGAAAACTACTTTTAGAGAGCCCAAGTTTTCTCATTCTTGATGAAGGTCATCAAGCTTGAAATAGCCGATCAAAGATATGGAATTCATGCAAAAAGGTTAATTCAAAACTACACATTATACTCTTAGGAACTATTTTCCATAATAACTTCAAAGAGATTTTCAACACATTATATTTGGTAATAATTTTTTCAACTATTGCTTAGGTAAAAACTCAAAGCTCTCCTCGACACTTGGTAAGGTTATGGCTAACAATAGGGTCTACAGCTTGAGGAAGTTCTACATGGATGAAATTGGGAATAAAATTCAAAATGGAAAAGAGAGTGGAAAAGTAGGATTTGATGAAACTCTTGCAAAGTTTAGGTTAATGATTGATGCTTTTATTCATTATTATAATGAGAATATTTTGAACAGTCTTCCTAGAATAAAGGATTTTACTATGATTTTGAGATAATCTTCTATACAACAGGTTTTCTTAGATCATATAAATGAAAAAAATAATTGTGAAAGAACCAACAATTTTGAATTTGAAACAATGGTGTCTTATGTATAGACTCCCCCTATGATTTGCTCCTAGAATAAGGTATATAAATTTTGAATTAGAAATAATGGTATATGAAAAAATATTTAGTCTATCTATTGTATAGGATGAATTTGCACCCCTTATGAAAATTCCCCCTTTTCCCTTCTCCACTTTAGAAAATCAAGTTCGGATGTTTAGTTACACCTAAGCCTATTGTTTTCATTCCACTCGGCGCCTGTTTTGAGCATTGGTGGTGGAATTTCTATCAGCGATGCCCATGCAGTGCATAGACATCTACATGGTGCGCTTACATCTCTAAAATATTCTTGTAGTTGGGCCTACATAGGCATTACACTTCTCATTGGCAATCGACTTGTAACACCCTCTTCAGTCGATCGACCCGAATATGGTCATTTTCTTCATCTCTCCTTCAAATTCCCTCCTACATTCATTTCAATTTCTTCAAAGATTCTTCACAACTTCTTTTTCATCCCTTCAAGAAATCTTCAAGCATTCTAGTCTTCATTCCAACATTTTAGCAGCACTTTTCCACTCCACGGCAACAACAACTTCACTCCACCACTTCAGTAGATCAAGTGTGGGACAACACCATTGTAGCAAATGCTTGAGTACTCTCATTCTCTCCTCCATTAGCCTTGAGTGCTTTTGGTGGAGGTGGTAAGCTTCCCATTCCTCTCCTCTATTACTTCATTGAGTAAGCACATTTACTATTTTGTAGTGTTTTAGTGTTCTTCATTACATTACTTTCTTTATCATACTCACTTTCTTGGTTGTTTGTGGAGGTGGAAACACCTAAATGGGGATCTGACTAAGGTAGGCCCCTATACAGCCACCCAACATTTTTCCTCCTTTTTATGTATAGGTGGACATGCTTTTAGGGAGCTAGCTGGCGAATGAATTTCTTTGTGAGATCATTCTTGCCACCCTAACTCTTGCATTTTTACTTTATCACATTAGAGCATATTTTGTTTACTTAATAGTGTTACTTTGGCCCTTTAGTGGTAGTTAGCTGGGTCATTAGCTTGTTTTCCTAGGTTCAACTTTGTCTTTTTAGTTGTCTAGTCATACGAATGCGAACACACTTGACAAACACTAGGGCACCGCGTTGTCGTCCCAGAAATGTGCTTTCATCCTCTAGCAGAGAGCTTCCTGAGGCGTAGTGTTGAACCCAAAAACTGGCTCGCCTAGCCCTATCTTGCATTTTAGGTCTATAAGGTGATTGAAGGACTTCATAGTCCTCATCATTCTCATCCTATAGTTCCCAACACTCTTTTAAGTTGAGGTAAGTTAGGGAATCCTTCCGCTCTTGGCCCTCCATGACGTAGGGCCTTGAACATGCTTAGTCCCCCTCTCTTACATTTTTGGTGAACCTGATGTGAACCATTTTGGTTTTGTTTTGTGATACTAACAGTTCCTTTCCTTGTACTATAGGAGTTTTGTAGGCACAAGTGTTGTGAGGTTGTTGCCTTATAACCCAACCTGCGACCCCTAGTTGGCATTGTTGGAATGTTTTGAAGGTGTTGCATAACAAAACCTTAATTGGGTCACCATCTTTTAACCTTTGGGGACTTTGTGAAAGTACCATCTAGTGTGTGTAATGGACTCCTTCCTACATCAACCTATCCCCTCTATGTAGCCTGTGGATAGTGGTACTGGTATAACCTTCACTTCACAAGACTTTTTGATGGGTTTTAACAAGGAACCATCTCCTTTCTATATCCCTGCATGGATCAATGGGAACATCATAGCAGGTGTTCTCATTGATTCAACATTGCAAGTAAACATAATAACCGAGGATATCATATTGAATAACTTCTACATAAGGATGGGTACGATGCACCTATGAGTACCATCCGCACACATGACGGGCTTTCCATGCCCCCTTTGGGTAGTATTGTCCTATCAGTCTTGGTTAGACCTAAATCTATGAAACTCTTGTTTGACATTATTCCTAGGTTTGAGCTCTTTAGAGTGAAGTTGGGTATCCCTTGGTTAGTGGCTATGAATGTAGTACCCTTAGTCGTGCATAAATGTTTAAAATTTATCCATGAGGATTCTATGCATGTAATTCACAATACCAGTTATAAACCATCAGTTGCTCATGGTAGCTACTCTTTGGACTACTCTTGGCCTATGCCCATTGGTCCTTTTCCATCTAGGATGAACCTTCTACACTAAACATATCAGAACTATAAGAAAAGGTGCCAGAAGTGAGATACCCCCTTGTCGCCTTATGTTGTTTCACATAGGGCTTGCTTAAGAGATGACAACGATGCCACTAAGGCACGTAGGAGGGAAGAGGAGAAGCGGTCTTGAGATCCTCCTTCCTCTTCCACTATTCAATCTAATGCTTCTTCTCACTCTATTGTGGTGCCATCAGATTCTATTATGTGCTTGCAGGAGAATCCTATGGTGCTCACTTGGCAAAATCCTAAGCATCCTGCATTTGAACTTCATGTTTTGCCGACAGAGCCTAGACCCATTTGGTATAACAGGAAGAAGGTCTCCCATGGAGAGTCCTCTCTATCTCAACCTCCATGATCTCCTACCACTATTTCTCCTAAAGCAATGAATAGGAAGAGGCCCACTATCAAGGCTCTTGAGCCAACTCCCCTTGCTACTTATCAACCTACTCCTCCTACTCCCGCTCAGGAATTTTTTCCTCCACTAGAGATGGTTGTAGTGGATGTTCCCATGGTTGATCAAGAGCTTTCTACTCCTTCACAACCTCCAACCTCAAACTCAAAGAATCATAGAAACTGCATTGCGCATGAGCGCAAGCACTGGTGAAAGGTTCTCTTGGCTGAGCAGGTCACCTCACAAAGGAGGGAGGAAGAGATGACCACCCCTGCTTTAGGGCTTCTTGCCATGTCTTCCTCTCCCCTTCCTTTTGCTTCTCCTTCATCATGGGTTCATAAAGAAAGGACTTGGAAACCTTCCTCTGAAGCGGGAACAAATTTGACCTTCCCCTTGCATGGGGGCATATTCTTCTTTTCAAATTACTTGATGAAGTGATCATCTTTCAAAAGATCCCTTGATGATGGATCAATTCAAGAAATAAAACATGTACTTTTGAACTGTGTGTCCCTTGAGTGGACCCCCTCTTCACAATGGGTTCCCTAGGGACCCTTTTGAAATTCTTCCAAATTGTCGACGGTCTGTGTGACTTTCTACTTGCCTACGTGACCTCTTTCTAACTCTATGGAGTCCACTTTCCTAAGTTTCCTCCATGTGATATATCTTGTGGGATACCTCCTTGCAGGTTTGAGAACCTGTAGGGTGCTTCCTTTGAGCTTCCTCCATGTGAGAGATCTTGGGGGTGGCTCCCCTATAGGTTTGAGAGCCTGTAGGGCACTTTCTTGGGTTTCCTCCATGCGAGAGATCTTGGGGGTTACCTTCCCTATAGGTTTTTGGGTCTGTAGGGTGCTTCCTTAGGTATTCTTCATGCAAGAGATCTTGGAGAATACCTTCCCTACAGGTCTGTAGCTTTGTAGGGCGCTTTCCTGGCTTCGTCCATGTGAGAGATCTTGGGAGACGCTTCCTAGGTATCCTCCATGTGGGAATTTTTGGGCCACACCTTCCCTGTAGGTCTGTGGGCCTGTAAGGCGGGTCTATAGGGCACTTTCCTGGCTTCCTCCACATGAGAGTTCTTGGGGGATGCTTCTCGGGTATCCTCCATGTGAGAATTCTTGGGGGACACCTTCCTTGCAGGTTTGTAGGCTTGTACGGTGCTTACTTCATGGGTCTTCCTTCATGTGATAGATCTTGGGGGTTGCCTCCTTACAGGTCGGAAAGCTTGTAAGAAACTTTCTTTCTTCAGCTTCATAGCTCTAAGAAGCTATGAAGTCCTTTGCTTGTCCTACACCTTCAGGTTTTTCAGATCATGGTCTACTTCCTTAATGGTTTAGGTATACATTTCTAACCTTATTCATTCTTCGATCTACTTTACCGAAGCACTCATCAGTATTTGTGCTTGCTAAAGTGGTAGGAGTGAATTTGCACCCCTTATGCAAATTCCCCTTTTTCCCTTCTCCACTTTAGAAAACCAAGTTTAGAGGCTTAATTACACCTAAGCCCATTGCTTTCATTCCACTTGGCACCTTTTTTGAGCATCGGTGGGAGAATCTCTATCAAAGATGTTCGTGCAACACGTAGACATCCACACAACATGCTTACATCCCTGGAAGATTCATGCAGCTGAGCTTGCAGAGGCATTACACTTCTCATTGACAATCAACTTGTAACGCCCTCTTCTTCAGAGCTTTTTCACAACTTTTTCATCCCTTCAAGAATTCTTCAAGCATTCTAGTCTCCATTCTAACATTATAGCAACACTTTTGCACTCCACAACAGCAACAACTTCACTCCACCAATTCAATAGAGAAAGTGTGGGAAAACACCATTGCAGCAGAGGCTTGAGTACTCTCATTCTCTTCTCCATTAGCCTTGAGTGCTTGTGGTGGAGGTGGTAAGCTTCCCATTCCTC
The DNA here is from genome assembly GCA_007258455.2 of Sequoia sempervirens. NCBI lineage: Eukaryota > Viridiplantae > Streptophyta > Pinopsida > Cupressales > Cupressaceae > Sequoia > Sequoia sempervirens. The sequence goes on from VDFB02105785.1 coordinate 14,767,652, forward strand.
TCCTCTATTACTTGGTTGAGTAAGCACATTTACTATTTTGTAGTGTTTTAGTGTTCTTTATTACATTACTTTCTTTATCATACTCACTTTCTTGGTTTTTCATGGAGGTGGAAACACCTAAATGGGGGTCTGATTGAGGTAGGCCCCTATACAGCCACCCAACATTTTTCCTCCTTTTTGTGTGTAGGTGGACGTGCTTTTGGGGTGCTAGTTGGCGAACAAAATTCTTTATGAGATCATTCTTGCCACCCTAACTCTTTCATATTTACTTTATCACATTAGAGCATATATTTTTTACTTAATAGCATTATTTTGGCATTTTAGTAGTACTTAGTTGGGTCATTAACTTGTTTCCCTAGGTTTGACCTTGTCTCTTTAGTTGTCTGGTCGTACAAACGCCAACGCACTTGAGAGACACTATTGCATTGTGCTATCATCCCAGGACTGCGCTTCCGTCCTTGGGTAGAGATCTTCTTAAGGCATAGTGTTGAACCCAAAAATTGGCTCACCTAGCCCTATCTTGTATTTCGAGTTTGTAGGGTGATTGAAGGACTTCATAGTCCTCATCATTCTCGTCCCGCAATTCCCAACACCCCATTAAGCTAAGGTAAGTTAGGACAGCCTTCTGCTCTTGGTCCTCTGTGACCTGGGGCCTTGAACATGGTTGGTCCCCCTCTCTTACATCTATTATGCTACAAAAATTAACTACAAGTTAGAACATATCCATATCAACATAAAATAGCATGTACAATTCACCTCAAACTCTGTTGTGGTAATTGCTTTGTAAGGAAGTTTTCACTCCTCCATGAACATTCTCTATGCACATAGCCAAACATTTAAAGTTCTTAACCAAAGCTCCAAAAATGAGTATCTTGTCATTGCATGACTCCTACTTTTTCAATAAGTATGACAGTACGTAAGATTCTGGTGTTTCTAGATGGAACCTATAGCAGAAAAGTGTAGTCTCCATCTAAAGGAACCATCTTCGAAGCTCTTCCCTAAAATGAGTGTTGAAAAAATTAGAAGAAAAGCAATACTATAATTCTAAAGTAACAATTTGTATCAAGCCAAATGCTAGAAAGTATAATTAAAAAGACAAATCCTTACAATTGAACCAAGTAGATTCATGATTTTATCTTTAGATTGTAGGAACTTTCTTTGTCGAATATTCATGACCTCAAATTGGACAAGTAGATTTATGATTTTATCTTTAGAATGTAGGAAAATTTCTCTATCAGATATTCATGACCTCAAATTGGACCAGCAGATTTATAATTGTATCTTTAGAAAATAGGAACTTTCTCTATTAGATATTCAGAGCGATCAACTAGGAATCTAGAGTAATCAACTAACTTCTAATATGTAATTAGGTGGAAACTAATATTTCAATCCATCGATGTTTGTATTCCTATACTTAGGTTATGCTTCAGAGTGAAAACACCCAGAAGTGTTTTAGACCGGCTCAAGGTACTCTCCAACTTGGTTATGTCATTGATAGAGATTTAAGTTTTCCTGAACTGTCTATACCCGAATGTTGCATCACAATCTATTCTTCCTGCACATAAAAATGCCACATATTAATCCCTTCTAAATAAAACATTTAATCATCATAAAACCATAATTAATAAATCATTTTAGTTTTAAGAAAGAGTCTGATGTCATTTACTATCAAAACAAAAGACATATAAATCACAAAAAACCCATGAATCCTCTTAAATTTAGCTTAAAGCAAGTTTACAGGATGGGTTTCAACATAAGAATAATTCTACTACAACTCTCAATGAATGCATTATAAGTAGAAAACAAAATTCTTCACACTCAAAGTAATGCAATCAAACATTTATTCCAAAAGTATGTTAGTAGGAGTTAACTAAAAATAGAATGTTTTTTTGCTTGGTTTCTTTTATCAATATGCCACGTGGAAATGGAATAATCACTAAGAAACCCTAACAATAAAAAATGAAGTAAAGGTTCAAGAAAGGGAATTCCAATGTACTATTGTGTAATGGTGACGAAGGCACTTATATGAGCATGACCTGCATACAAATCCCTGCCATTGAATTGCCATCCATCCAAAGAGAAAATGAGTAATGTAAGGATTTGAGCAATATAAGTGCAAAGGCTTATGTTGTAACGGTAATGGAATCACCATAAGAGCACAATCGAGGAACAAATTCTTGTGACTGTAATTATGTGATCCATAAGTCTATTGGTCATGTGGCATAATTGTGCTCTAACAAATATAGGATGCATTCATGTGTGACCCAAGTTTAATGTGGCTATGTTGTGATAGAAATGGAGGAACTCATATGAGCAAAATTCATGTAAAAATCACTATCATCACAATTAGGTTTCAGTCATCATTGGGTGCATTCAGGTTGACTCAAGTTTAACAGGTTATGATGTAATGATAGCATGATCCAAGAGCGATTACCTCTTGTTGCAATAAAGAGCCTATAACTCTAACTGATATGCAGAGTGGTTTTGTTATATCAATTATGTAGTGCATTCAAACACAACCCATGTTTAATGGGCTATTCTAGAGAGTGATCAAGATTTTCTAAACCTTATGAATGTTACTTAAAAGTGTACAACTTAAACTATAGACTAAGTTTGTTACATACTTGAATGCAATCTTGGGTTACCACAAACTATAATAATGTGATTTGCTAATAACCATTATGCGAAGTATTAAAGAAACACCCATGCTATATAGGATACATTTACCTGTTCAAGTTTACATACCTTAATGATCAAACACAAGCTTCCCACACACTCTAGGATACAATCCAAGATCATACCACACCCTGTCAAGATAGCTAATTTTTTGACCCAAGATTTAAGGTTTTTTTTAATACCAACAGAAGCATTGGTAAGAGCATGAATAGGGTACAAACCATAGGCCGCTGTAGAAACATAAACCATAACTCTAGTGGATTAGTGAGGTTGCAATACCAAAAATATTGAGACATTGTCCGTTTGTCAGAATAATTTTAACTCGACAATGAAAAAATACCCAATACCAATTTTTTTAAATACCCATATAAAGAAAACGCCCAATATCCTTTTTTCTAAATACCAAGATAGTCAATAACAAAGGGTTCGCCAAACATCAATTTTTTTTAATGCTTGAGAAAAATGATAACAAAATCAAAATTTAGAAAACTGTGTAATACCAAAAGGGATGATACCTCATTTTTTTCTCAGAAAATAAAAGCATTATCTTGATAGTGAAAAATATCCAATACCATTTTTTTTAAATACCCATTTCAAGTGAAAACCCAACATCTAAATACCCAAACAACCAATAAAAAAATACCGAGCATCATTTTTTAAACATACCCAGATATCTAGTAGCAAAACAACCAGCATCATAAAATTGAAATAGCCAAATAGTACTTCACGAAAACACCCAACAGCGAATTTTTCAAATACCCAATAAGCATAACGTATACATCCAACTTTAAAAAAAATAAAAAAAATGGTTTTCTTACCTCTGAGATGATCCATAGAAAAAATCTCAAAATCCTCAAGACATACTTCCAAGTGGGGAACTGTCTGATAGAAGAATATATTTGGCCACATTCTAGACCCATACTTTGAAGCACTACTGGCAGGAGATTCCTCCACTAGGAAATCCCTTCAATTACTACCCCATATCTCCATCTTCAAAATCCTTCAACCTCTATTTTTTTCCAGACTACTACTAACGAAGCAATAGTTAAAAGCCACAGGAAAATGGTGGTCTTTATTATATCATTTGATTTTTGTTAGCATTTATAATATATATATATATATATTTGTATGCATATGTAAGTGTCGGCTAAAGCCTCAATTGATGGCTAAGAATATTTTCTCTCAAAAATCAAAGTTTTAAATTAGTCATTTATAGCTGTGTTGCAAAAATTGAGTAGAATTTAGTCATTTTTAATTGTCATGACTAAAAATTTTAGTCACGTAGTTAATTATTTTCCAAAATCTACTAGTGATGTAGACGATTTTCTTTAGGTTGGCTTGCATGTGTCATACTAGCTTCCGTGTCTTTATATGTTCTTTGTGATTGCATGTGCGTAATGTGATCCCTCGTATTGTGTTGCTTGGCATGTCTTTATGTTTATGAGCTTTCTTTGGATGACCCTTGTTACTTTGTTGGTGCAAGGATACAAAGGAAGCAATCCGTTGTGACATTTTTCTATTTGTATCTACATTCTTCTATCTGTCATAAACATTGTCTTTTCCCTTGTCTTGTGTTTTCCTTTTGGGGATGATACAAAGTGTTAAGACATTTAGGTATCTTTCATGTTGACCCAAAAGGCTTGTTTGTCTTTTATATCTCTATGTGTCATTCCTTCTTCGTTTTCATTATTCCCTGAGGTATTTGGGGAATGATGATGGTTCCACATTCTTTTATATCACTTAGCAAAGACATATGCTGACCCTAAACCCGTAAATCCCTTATGTGCTATCTTTGGATTGCATGTGGGGGAAACCTCCTTTTTCATGAAATAGATTTATTTGGAAACATATGTTTGGCATAGGACTATTCAAATAATCTCTCATTTCCATTTAATCAATTGGCATATATCATTTCTACTTTAAAGTAATTGCTCGTAGCATGGTGTTTAGAAATTCCTTTAAAGTGGGGGCATACATTGGCATTATTACATTGACATTTATTGTTTCACTTTGTTCACAAAGGTTGGACTTAGTTTACTGTTGGAATAACATCTTTATCATGTTGTGCCACCTTATCAAAGTTAATAGGGAGTATAACTTTTGGTATAGTTGATGTATGGAAGGCCTATAGACCTGGTGTGACTTTTCCATCCGCCACCTTATTATAGGCACATACCTTGTAGACCTAGTGTGTGTTTCTCATCTAGCATTGGGTGCTCACATAGTGTATACCATAATGAACTAGCCCTTGTGAGTTTATTTTCATGGCCACCTATCATAACACAACATTCTTGCTAGTGGGTCCATGTGAGCGTATTTTATGGACATGGCATAATGCAACTTGCTAGTTCATCCCTTTTTGCATTAGCTTTAACATTAAATGCTTGTGTATTTTATCTTGTTGCATGTATCTTACACATCTTGTGTGTCCCTTTGTCCTTATGTTGGTTTTCCATGGGATCTTGGATCCTGGGGGCTTGATCACCCTCTTTGATCTTTGTCATCCTATCTTTCCAACACTTTTACAATTAGACCTCTCTTGACACTTATTTTTCTACTTTATTGTGAGTTTGAGTGTAAGCTCATACTATCACTAAACTGGGGGATAAATGTAGTGTATGAAATTGTATACCTTTACAATTTCACACTTTGTTTGGGTCCCTTAATTAATTAGACTTAATTAAGCTTCTAATTTTCCAAATTATGCATTCCAAAGCCTTATTTTGCTCATTTTTCAAAAGGGAGACCTATATTTAATTAATGCAATTAATATTTGAATCACCCCAAAATGAAAGTGTCCTAGACTTTTGGGTTGGGACCCATTCACCAAGTGTGAATGGGTCCTCCTTAAGTCCTAGGTCCCAAATTTTAATATGTTTTTGGTGGTATTTTAATTATTCAAATTTAATATGTAATGGTCAGATTTTGGAATCTAATTTTTAGGAAATTACATAAACACCTATAAATACATAATATTTTTATCAATTCAAATCTAACACTTAATAAGAAACATTATCAAGACTTCATATGAGCAAATATTATTGTCAAGAGAATTCAAGAGTAGGTTTTTCAATTATTTGTTGTAGCATTCAAGATCCTATCATGTTCAGGCTTAAATGTGTGTTCACACTACAAAAAATCCTTGTGATTAGCTGCCCTTTTTGCTTCATTTTTTGCTTCCTCCTATTTTTTTAATGTAATTTCTCCATTTTTTGGGAAAAGTCGGTGCTATTTTTTAGGATGGCACTATTCCTGGCATTTTTTGCATTGACCAGAACAAGTTGACATGAAATCTGGTGCCAAGTTGTGCCACCATTAGCACCACAAATAGCACCAAGATTAGTGCCTCCATTAACACCCATCATAACGCCCTTATCAACACCTAGATTAGTATCAAAAAACTATGCCCACTTTAATGCCCAAATTAGCACCTAAATAGCAACCGGATTAATGTCTACCTTAGCTTTGATATTAGTGCCTTAAGTAGCACCTATTTTTGTACCCGCTTTAGAGCATTTTTGCACCTAATTTAGCACCTAATGTAGCGCCTAATTTGGTGCCCGATTGTTCTAATGTAGTAGGGATTAAGGGTGTTAGAACAAAAATTCCTTCCCCAATATTCACTAGCCTTCAGTTGCTTGCCTACATTTCACTTACCTCAAAAGATCTACTGCCTTTGATTTTTCATTGTATTTAACATGAAATGCAACAATTTGTGTGACAAGATCCATGTTGTCACCAACATTCCCCATTTATTCCTCCAGATAATCATAAACAAAGTAAATTTTTCCTTTACCATAGTACTTTATGTAGATTAAGGGTTAAGGGTTGAGGGATTAAGGGTTAAGGGTTGAGAATTGAGGGTTAAGGGCAGTTTAATGTATAGAGTTAAGGGTTGAGGGTTTAAGGTTAAGGGTTGAGGGTTGAGGAATGTATATGGTTCAAGGATTAGGGTTGAGGGTCCAATGTATAGGGTAGAGGGTATAAGGGTTAATGAGGGATTAGGGTTTAAGGGTACTTGAGGGTTGAGGGTTGAGGGTAGAGGGTAGAGGGTACTTGAGGGTTTAAGGGTTGATGGATTTGTTAGGTCTAAAAAGTGTAGGTTTTAAACCATAAGGGGGATCCAATCCCTTAATAAACCTTTGTCCCATGAATAAGGTAAACAAGACTAATTACCTTGTACTCTTCAGGTTCTTCCAGACCTAGGCGAGTATACTTGAACAATAAGGAAAATTTACAGGTAAATATGGTTCATGAATTGAGCAATCTACTCACTAAGGCACATGAAGGTGGAGTAGATATAGAGTTTTAGTGACTAATTTCTAATGAGATTAATTGAGAATTCAAGTTTCTGAGTTGTATTTTGTATGCAATATCTAATTATGACCAGTGCCTACTTCTATTGGGTGGACAGAGTGGATGGGTGAATGATGGTTTTGGAGATAGGCTTCTGTAAGATGGGTAGATTCACTCTTCAGCTTAACTTGAATAGTTGGGCACTCTGAATGTTTGCACCTTGTGCCAACGTGCAAGTATGTCAGTTATTTGGACTCTTCTTAGTAATCCTAGTGATATCCCTTCATGCTACTGTGAAGTTGTGAAAGGATTTAATTCATATGTGAAAGGAAACCAATTAAGACAATCTATTAAAAAGGACTTTAATCCAAACAAGAACCTATCAAATTTGATTTCTTAAAAGGAACTTTAATTCTTCTACACACTGAAACCACTCAACAACATCACACAATTACAACAAATGTGTATTGAAAAATTAAATGTATTTTCACACACTCAATTTGAATAACATAAGCAACCACTTCAGAGACATCCAAATAACATATAAGCATAAAAATCCACACAACAGTTGAGCACTTGAGAGCAAATTAACAATTATTCATAATCATCTCCATTATATTTATCTTTGAATAATATGCATTATAACTATAGTTTTTGATATGAGATGGATGGACTAATTGGTGCAATCTATCTTCTTACTAATGCCTAACCTAAATGGAAATTATGTGATGATGATCTATTTGGGTCTTGTTCTCTCTCTCATATATATATGAGATGCAACAAGCTATAGAATCGTTACAAAATGTCATGTTGTTTGATAACTAAACATAATTAAGAAAACAAAATATTACAACAAATGAATGCACCAATTTGTTAATCTCCAACCAGAAGCCCATGACCACCTAAGATATGTTAAAAGCTTCTACTCCATGATAGGATTCTCATGCTATCGGTTGACTCCTTTCATTCTGATGGTTGTCCCGTTGTGTCTAGTATATCCATAGTTTGGTTAGGGAACAAATTAAATGCAGAGAGGTGATGAATGTACTTTTGTTCAGCACAAGTATCTATATTGGAGATCACTTCCCTCATATAATATTCCCTATACATCATCTTCTCGAGCTACTTGTGAGTATTTTGTAAAATTATGTCCTCATCATTGAATTCATGTAGTGCAGTAGTTAGAAGTGCATCAAACTCTTCCTTCCAATCATCATACTCTTGAAGATTTCCCATATGATCATAAAGTGTTGGAGTCAAATTGAAGCAGTCGAGATCTTTGATGAGCCTATTATGATATGCATTGTGTGATTATACCAATTTTTTGTGTGTCTGCATTATTTTTCCTTTCAAGATTTGCTTGTGTTGAAGCTCCTCTCTCTTTTAAATTATTCCCCACTGTAGTCATTCATTCTCCTCTATTGATGAGTATACCTGCTTAAATTGTCTCCAATATTCATCAACACATTTCATCATCTTATTGAATCTCCCCTTGATCATTTTAGATGCAATATTATACTTGATGGTTTTGACTTCTTTCTCCAATTCTTTACATTTTTCTTGAGATTTCAAATGGCAAATTTTCCAATAAATTGTATTAGGCATTGCATCCAATACTCTCTTATCATTTTCAAGCCATGGGGAATACAAATATGGTGTGGAAGAGGAAGACGATCTTTCTCTTTGATGTGCCAATTCCTTCTTAACCTTGCCATTTTCTTTAACTAGCTTATCAATTTGTGCTTTGGTGAATTTCACCACATTGACATTTAATTCTGATGTCTCCATGGGATTGGTATCCCCTACTCTTTGGAACAAGAGATGTCCAAACATTTTGTTTAGATTATCAATCATAGTTGGTATTTTTTCATGGGGGTACAGTGACCAAATAAGTAAGGTGGCCTCATCTGGATTGTATCCAGATCCTGAATACATCTTATCACTTGCTTCCTCTATTAAGTTCATTGTTTTGTCCCCTCTCTTTTTGAAACTATCAAACACAATTGCAGAGCTTATATCCCACCCAAGAAAAAGCAATACTCCAACTTCCTGAAGTAGCTCTCTCCCTCTCTCAGGAGTGATGGACTCCATCTCTTTGTCTATTTATTTTTTCAATTCTTCCAAAGTAGTAGCCTCTCATTCAGGAGTGACATCCTACATCTTTTGTCTCATTTTCTTGCCTTTATATTCAAAAACAAATGATTTAAACTTGGAAGACTTAACAAAATCTTCATCATAAATGAACTCTTGTCCAACCTTGACCCTAACATCATCAGATAATTCATCTGATGCTTCAAATATTACAACATTTTGTTCTTGAGGAGGCTCATACAGTGTAATTATAGGAGCACTTATTTGTTCTACTTGCTCGTCTTCCTCATCACCCTCCTCATCTTCACTTATATCAGTATCTACAAAAAAACTCACCTCAAGAGTTGGTTGTGAAGGAATATAATCTAAGGTCCCTATATCTTCAGCCTGCACTCCTGAATAGGTTGCATGAGTGGCATCAAAGACAAATGAAGGCACATTCTTTACCAATTCATTCACATGAGCAATGAGTTGCTCAATCCTTGCTAGAGGATCTTGTATTTCACCAAATTCCCTCAAATAAGATGGGACATTTCTTCTTTTCCATTCCTCTATGAATATAACCCTATTATATGCAGTGATTTTGTCAGTGGTAGGGGCTTCATCATTGTTTTTGAGAACACATGCTTATAACCTAATAACCCCTATGATAGCCTTGCTTTGTGAATAAAGCCTTCTACATCAAATTTTTTACTTTTATTGCCTAGAGGGAGGTTATACTGTGCTAATTTAGCATCAATTTCCTCATATCCATCATCTGCAACCACTGTAAAGTCTCCAAAACATAAAGTTCTTAGAATAATTGATTGTTTGTTGTGTCCTTTGAGGTTTTTAGCATCAGATTTTACCAATTGCCTCATAATTTCTAAGTAGGCAATTCTATCAGGAACTACTCGTGGTAGCAAGTGTGGAGTTCCTTCAAATCCATAAACCTTGATCACTGTGCAATCAGGAAAAGCATACCGATCTCCCCAATTATGATTCACCTTCTTCCTTGGGTCATTTTCCTTTGGTCTTTGAAACTTTTATACTTTTTGGGATAAGTTATAATCACATGGATATCCCAGCAACTTCATCAATGGTTTCACAAAAAACTCCTCAAAATAAAGATAATGAGATTTACCAAATCAACTATCCCACAATGAAGTCCACATCTATACAAGTTTGAGGTTTCCATTTTCATCTGTATCTCTTATTCTTAATTCTTCACTCCAGACACTTCTAACATGTCCCTTGTGCATGAGCAAATGCATAAACAAAGAATAATGTTTGAAATGAATATATTCACTATTTTTTTAATCTTTTCAAGCTCCTAGTTTAGATCATTGGCCAAGTATCTAGCATAATTGAATGATCTGGCATCAATGCTTTGTATGTCTACAACTAAGACCATTGGAGCAATAGACATGAAAGGTGAGACCTCTACCCCCAAGACCTGACTAGTTGAATAATAAATGTATTAGAAGTATTCTTCAAACTAGTCCTCATGAAAAGGACAGTTTTCATTGCTCGAAAACCTCCTGAGTTGGCCTCCTTCATTCTTGGGCCTATGCAAGGGTAGTTTTCATCACTTGTAGCTAGTATCCATATGGTGATACTCTGTCAAGAGGTCTCTATTTGTGAATGGAAAGTTCATAAGACAGTCCAACTAAAACACAGTAGAAATTAAATCCTCAAAAATAACAAGCACGTCAGCCCCATTATGTGATTGAATAGTTCTCCTCTTGGGTTTGTATCTACTAGCGAAATCTTTAATTAGTTCTACATTTACGAACACGTTGGGCACCATGAGTTTTCCCAAGTTCAACATCCACAAGTTGCAGACTAGCTGAAACCTAAATTGTTTTCTATAATGATACATGAAGAGTTTGTACCCGTGTCGTGGTGTCCAAATATCTCCCAAGCCCTTATGTTTATCTAATAATCTATCCATTGAAGGATTCGTTAGAGCACTCCTCTTGGGTCTTGGCCCTGACCCAGGGCATTGATCTATTAGGTCTTGATTTAGGGGTCTCTTCTTAATTTTTTATTTCTTAGCTTTGGGTTTTGTTTTGTTTTCCTCCATTGTTTGAATTGTTAATCTTTTAAAAAAATACAACTTCTCAACTGGGATTGGTGTACTTACTTGGGTCTCGCCTCCACTGGTTTTTGCTATGTAAGAACTCCTTGCTTCTCCTTTTTTCTTCTGTCCTCAATGAAATCTTCCAAACTATGTGAGAATTATGTGATCAACTTGTGCTTCAATTCTGGCTCATAAATACACCACCCCTTTTAGTCTTGTCATCGAAGGAAAGCATTTATTTTTAAATATATCGGCGATGCCTTCAGATGTCACGTCATTTAGTACAATCATCATTGTTGTATCAGTGAGACTGCAATCCTCATAAATTTAAAATGTGATGAATTTATGTGAAATGTGGAGGATAGGTGGGTGGAGGCTATTGAAAAATGTGATATTTTTCAATTTGAATAGGATTAAGGGTTGAGGGTTGAGAATTGAGGGTTAAGGGTGGTTTAATGTATAGGGTAGAGGATTGAGGGACGTATATGGTTCAAGGATTAGGGTTGAGGGTCTAATGTATACGGTAGAGGGTATAGGGGTTAATGAGTGATTAGGGTTTAAGGGTACTTGAGGGTTGAGGGTAGAGGGTAGAGGGTACTTGAGGGTTTAACGGTTAAGGGAT